>JAUCNO010000044.1:8267445-8281160 GCA_032353835.1 Enteromius viviparus
ACATATAAACCTGTTTTAAGAGACTTGTTAAACAATATTAGCAACCCTTAAAATGGCATAATAGGGGCACTTTAAGTATTACAGGCTTCTACAGAAATAATTGTAGTATGGTAATTTGTTGCTTAATTTGTTGCTAAAAAAGTTTTAAAAATCAATAATTTACTCACCCTCGAGTAGATCCACATCTGTATGTGTGTCTTTGTTCTGCTGAACAGAAAGGAAGATATTTTGAAGTTTGTAACCAGGCTGTTTTGGGTCACCGTTAAATTCAACAGTAGGCAAAAAATAATATAGAATATTAATGGTGACACAAAACATCATAGTTACAAACTTTCTTCAAAATATATTTCTTTGTCTTTGGCAGAACAAAGAAATTCATACAGATTTGGAACTACAGCACTCGAGGGTGAGTAAATGATGACGGAGGATTTTTGGGTGAACTATTCCTTTAAGAAGCATCTTCGACTATCTAATATGACAAAAATACAATTTTACAGAGATCATACTTTACATTTTTAAGAAAAATACTGCTGGGGCAACCAGAGGTACAGGTCAGCATAAACACTCCTGACACTAACCCAAAGCACCCATTAGACCATACAAATATTTTCCGCTCTTTCTTTGAACCTACCTAATACTTCATTTTCAGCTTCTACTTGAAGTAAATTATAACCTGAGAGTGTCACTTGCCCTTTGTCTGGACTCTATAATAAATTACCTGAAAGGAAGTGGTATAACATCCCTTACCATTCCATTGTGTAAACCTCTATGTTAGAGACAGCCCTGCCCCAAGGCTAAAAGAACTAGAGAACAACTCACATTACATGCATTAGTAAAAAAACTGTTATATCACATGAGAAAATCAGAAATTATGGTTTTAGGCTGTAATATAGAGTACTGTAGATAAATCAGTTAATAAATATGATTTCCACATACATAAAACACAAAGCACTTTTATTGCACTTAAAGGTATCTACTAGTGTGTGCTTGGCATGAAGTTTGCCGCTCTTTGCAGAGTTTGCACTGAGGAATGGCTCCTTCGCTCAAGCAAATGACTGATATATGTTTTTTTGTGCAACTGCCACCACTAGAATACATCAAATACAGAACTATTTCTGTTTATAGAATTCTCTCTATTCAAAACAAAGGCTCAAAACTATGGAAGCCTGTTTCTGCCATTGAATAAAACCATGTTTTTTTTTTTACTTTCTTCAGAGAATTGCAAGATGTAAACATAGAATTGTAAAATATGGACATGTAGAATACATGCGTACAATGCATTATAATTTATTACAGTATAATGTGTAATATATTATGTCTTGTCTTAAATAATCATAACCAAATTTAAAATGCACAGTGTAACAATGAATTGATAAGTGTTATAATGAATTAACTGTGGTTAATAACAATAACCACAATTATAACAATTATTCACGAGATTGTACTGTGCATTACAAGGCATAATGAATATATTATAACTATGAATTATACATAAAGGCCTTCACTAAGTGTTGCCTTGTTTTTTTTTGTTGTTTTTTTTTTTAATAGAATTGTGAGATTCTGTGACATAATGTGCAAAATGGTTTAGAATCACTGTTCTTCAAGTCTTTTTCAGGCCAAATTTCCCAACACAAACATTATTTATTCAGTAAACCTTCAAAAAAAATAAAGTATAATAAATAATGTAAGCTGTCTCTTTACCAACATATAGCTTTTAGATCAAACATCAGCTTAATACCATCAAAACATCAAAAGCAATAGCATGCATACACTTCTATTGACCTGAGGCAATACATGCGTTCACGGTAGACTTGTTCTCTAAGACTGTGTGTGCTAATGGTGGGCAAACTCTGAGTATTTAAACCAAGGGCTGCAGTGCTCTCTGAATCTGACCAATTAGGTCTGAGCACACAGTGGCCTGGAGCTGAGAGGATGATGCGCCGTCCATTGCTACTTTAATTCCAGGCCACTGAGACTCATTTATGTATGATACTTATCAAAACGAAAACAACCAAGAGAGCGTCGACCTATTATAAGACAAAGAGAGAATAGAAGATTGAGTTTACGTTTTTTGGGGTGCTGTGTGTCTTTTAGATGCATGTTTAAATTTGCCTATCTCTTTATCGCTACAAACAACCAAAAATCTTTTTCTGTTGATGGTGTAAATGTGCACTAGTGTGTGTGGGTCAGGGGGGCCTGTGGGTATGTCTGTGTGCGGCTATTAAAGCTTTAGGAAAATGAATTTGGCTCCAGGGGCTCTTAGAGTAAAAAGAGTGGATGCTGCAGTGGGCTGTGTTAAAAGGTTAGAACCCTTTTCGGGCCAGGTTCTGCCTTTGTGTGCTGGTATGGCAAAACCATAATAAATAAATAATAAAAAAGTATATATACTATTGCATCACACGAATTATACTTAATATCTGATTTATATTTAAGGCGCCTAATATATATGTTTTTAGAATGCTACATGCAACCAATGCTTTCGCCGAGTACTCCTATGCAATAATTGCATCAAATTATTGCAAGAATTATGAATTAAAACAAGTCAACCTCACAGTATAGAAAGTTGAGAGCGTTCCAATCTCAAACACGTTGGCATGGGTGTTAAACGTAACAAGTCACAAGTGTTTCTCATCGACTTTCCTCAGTCTGATGTTTTCCCTTCATTAGTAAAACCTGCAAATGGCTGCATGCTCTGGGAGAGATCCTGTCTAATTAAACAGGTCCGGGGGCAGGCAAGGTAATCTCTACCCATCCTCGCTGGGGAGGCCGGATCACAGGCCTTCTTACTTCTAGGATTGAAAGAAAAAACCTTCCCAGAATGGATTAGATCCAAGACTAGACACAATGCTGCGTGAGGTACGGTAGCGGTTCCTGTTCTGTGCTGTTATGCAATGTGATGTACTTGTCATCACTTTTAATGCACTGCACAAAGACTTCAGGAATGAATATCCCTTATTAAAAAGAACAGACCAGACCATGTCTGAGGACGATTTATACAAATACTTACGAACAGTTTCAGAACCTGACAGCTCACACACACATGACACAGCAGAAGGACTCCTATGGACCCCCTTCCCATGTATTGCACATACGTTGCATCATATAGCTCTAGACACCTCAACAATCTGCCTCACTCCAGCCGTTTTAAAACTGTGACAATTACAATAATAACAATTAACACAACTCTCATTGTTGCACTTGCTGACTTTGTCTATTGTTTGAATATATAGACTGTTTATTGTCCCTTATGTCTATTTATTGTAACAGTTACTGTGAGTTACTGTGCTCTTTCTAAAGGTTTCATTGGGAAAATCTTTACTTAGAGGTTGTGTTTTTGTCATTTTAAATATAAATTGTTAAATGTCTATATAGTTTTATTTCAGTCTTAGTTTTTAAATGCATTACTTTATAGTTTATTTCAGTGGCAAATTAGCAAAATAAAGCTTTATAAGGGCCCAGTGCCTACAGGCCAACTGTCCATTCAAATTCAAGAGGGTGTCGTTCCTGGCACCACATGCCATCACTGGAATAACAAGACAATACACTGCAATTACGGGATTAGGATCGTTTACACTAATTGAGCCATAAAGGGCTATGACACACGCCTCACCCACACAATGAGACAGTTGGAGACTCCCAGCAAAGCTGTTCTCAACCAATGGCTTCCAATCAAACACAGGGTCACATTTCTTAATATCCCACCTTTTCTCACTGATGTGTCATAATTCATTCTCAAACGTAAAGCTTTGTATATTTCTCGAAATGTTATGTCTGCTAAAGAATGCAAAAATTACAGACTAGCATAAGTTTGTGCTCCTCAAAGCTAAACCCCTTGCTTTTAATCTTTTTATTTTGAC
Organism: Enteromius viviparus; assembly: GCA_032353835.1. Classification (NCBI taxonomy): domain Eukaryota; kingdom Metazoa; phylum Chordata; class Actinopteri; order Cypriniformes; family Cyprinidae; genus Enteromius; species Enteromius viviparus. The sequence continues at coordinate 8,271,303 of JAUCNO010000044.1, forward strand.
TCCAAAGTCAGACACAGCAACCGGCTTCAGGGTAACACTTCTCCTTTTATCATGAGACATGCAATCGCACACATAGTCCATACTCCATCATTTTTGGCAATTAGTTGCTTTTATCTACATTAACCAGACTACAGGATAACACCAGGGATGAACCGTATGTTTTTGATGTGGAACAGGCTTTTGGAGATCTCAGGATTTTAGGCTCAACTCAGAAATCCATGCTACAGTATACAAAAAGCTCTGACTGTCGTTAGGTGTTTGATGTTTGGAGAACTCAAACCTTTTGGAGGTTAAAGTAAATATATAAGCATCACCATAATGATTAATTTAATATAGGAGTTTAGGGAATCATAAACATATAAAACAAGAACCAGAAGAAAAATGAATGCTTAAAGTTGAAGCAATTGTACGTCCTATTTAAAACCTTGAAATAACAGTTTCAAGATCAGTCTGATGGTTTTGATCTAGTTTTGTTCCAGTACAAATTTATGCAATAAGGGCAGATTGTTTTACGGAAGCAACAAATGCACGTGCATCTACCATAATTATGACAGCGAATTCTGATCGCTTAACTGTAGAACTACAAATAAAACTACATACAGATGCTTTAAAATAAAAAAAGACAAGTTCATTTTGATCTGTTTAAATAATTTTCCCTTTTAGTAAAAGTGGAGCTTGTGTGAGGTCAATACAATAGCTATATTCATCAATGATCAAATTTGGTTTGGCAAGCTTATGAACTGTGGACTTTGATGGCATATTAAACAGGAACATCTTTGTCATCTAACCATAAGTGCATCAATCAATCAAAGCAAAACTCATATGTCAAGTGCCCTTATTTCTGCAAGGATGAAAACACCGGGGATGTTGTCAGTCTAGCAAGGTACGCCAACAAAACCAGACACACTGCCAGTTTCACCTTATTCTGCCAAGCTACAAGACCATGGCATGCTATCAAGCTTGACAAATAGCAACGAGTCCTAAAAAACGACACACTGATTCTGTAAGGAGCAGAGCAATGACTGAGAGAGCTGTAGGGGTAGTTTTGGTCCGATGCTGATAATCACTCTGGGAAAAAGAGATTATTTCAGCAGGTCCTAGCTTGACCTACATGGCTAAATCTTTTTTTGGGATCAAATCAGTTTATTCCTGGACGTCACATGGCATGGAAATGAAATAATTTGATCCTTTTTGAACTAATTGCATCTGTTTGTAACATGTGTTTCTTTGCCTCACTGGAGGAAGAAATCTCCATCTTGTCAGTGCTGTATATGCACTGGACTTATCCCCATGCACTGCAGCTTAACATCCTCTTATAATTAAAGCTATACAGCAGCAGCACCCAGCACTGAGGCTATGATCCACATGAGGCTATGATCTCCTCAGAGGCTTGACAAGGGCGCTGAGGCTGTAGCATTTTATTTCAAAGCAGGGCCCTGATTTAATCGGCCCATGCTGTTGAAAGGAAGCAAAAGGAGGGTTTTTAAAGCACATATGTAACGGATACCACTTTTTCACAGGGAATTAGACAGTTCATCATGGATGTGAGCTGGATGTTGCTGCATCCAAGCAACTGGGATGTTTATTTTCCCTCCACACCCAACCTGGAAGTTTCATGTAAAACGCCTATGCTATGCCTTTTCTCATTTTCTCTTTTCTTTTTTTTTATTCGAGGGAGAAAAAGATATCATATCCCATTCCGTGTTTAAATGTCACATCACCGATAACCTTTAGGTTAGATTTATCCTTTATCTTGCATTTAATTATGTTGAAGCAGCTGAGTGGATGCAGCGCCAGTTTAATATGACATGGGATAAAATATTTTATTTTGCGTTACACCGTCTTTATAGTAGCATTTGCAAAAATAAGCAGAATAATTAATACAAATGTCTTGGCGCAGCCGAATGTAATTATGCAATTACGCGTTTTAAAGACATTGCAGGTCGCTTATTGATATCCTTTAAAAAATAAAATGAAAATGATGTTATACCTGCAGAGTTAGCTGTTGCGTTTATCCATTTTAATAAACAGTGGTATTGAAACAGCCATGGCACATACACGCCCCTCTCTCCAAACAGCTCTTGAAAACGACCCAGACTGTCTCATAACGTCTTAAAAATCTTAACGATCACACATTTAGACTAAAAAAACAAACTGCAGCGGCTGGTTACTGTGTGGCAAGACGTTTTTCGGTTGGGAGCGAAAAGCGCAACCGGTCACGGTGCAGGTGCTGGTTACGCAAACAGGCGTGTGACACATTATAATTCGCTCTGCAAAGCTTCGAGGCAGTGGCTACATGTGACTCCATACATATAACCCCCATATTCATTCATTCTTTTCCAATAATATGCAAAACATTACACTTTCGTGTTTAAAATCTCCAAGCCATAATTTACGCGTAATGGTCTACTTACGCACAGCCTCCAGTTTTGGATCCAGCGCGCTGGCGGTTTGCTGGATTTTGCCTATTTTGTTCTGCAAAGCCCAAACCCGTTGGTTTGTGGCGATTATTTCGTTCTCAAGCTCCTGGAATAAGGAGCACGCGTGTTTGGACAGGTCGGAGAGCTGCCGCAGGGTCCGGGATAGAGCCACATTGGTGATGGAGCACAGATCCTCGAACAGTAACCCTTCATCATTAGGGATGGGATGTCTGCACAGCAGCTGGGGCTCAACGATCCGTTTGGCAAAAGGCATTTTTCAGTAGGTAAATGCGAATCCCCCATAAATAAACCAATCAACTAATCCAACTGAAGATTCTGGTGCCTGTCAAGCAAAAATCCACGAATCCTCCGCGCAACCCGCCATCACTACAGTTCTCCCGTTAGAGGAGATCACACAGAGATGGAGGTTTCTCAGTGAAAATCTCTGCTCCTCCTCTGCTCCCGAATGCCTTTTGGTAGGCTAGTGGGTTTTTGGAGGGTTTTGAGGCTGAGGTTGGATAGAGAGAGGCTTTGGAAAAACACGGACTGGTCTACTTGCGCCAGGAGCGGAGACAAACTACCCATTCTACTACGGCCAAGGCCTATGTCATAAATATTAATTGTGGCACGATGACGTCGCCTTACAAGCGTCCAGTCAGGAGCCTCATTAATATACATGAGCAAAGCCTTCACCGTGTTAGGTTTTAGAAGGGAGAAAAAGGTTAGCTGGATGAAGGTCTACACACGTTTATACAGCTTGTATTAATTAAACTAGAAAAATAATATTAGAGTCTAGTAACACAGCTTTAACTCTTTTTTGTTGATGGGTAAATTTATTGAGGTAAACAAATGCACCGTTAAATAATAAAATAGTTAGTATGCTTTATGTTATTTTCTATAATAAGACAACGATCTGCTGTTACCTCAGGAAGTTGGTGGTTGTGTATGACAGTGAGCTTGTTGTTTAATTGGTTTAAATAGTTTACAACTCACCCTGCGTTACAATAAACATTCTCCTCTGTATACAGCTATAGGCAGTTTAAGTCTTTTCAATCTGCTGAAATGAATAAGTTCATTCACATCCCCCGACTACGTCATTAATGCTCTATTGTGTTTGCTACAAAGGTGACGGCGCAAAGTATCTGGAACCGCAAAGGTTGCAGTTACATCATAGCAGCGGTTTTCCGGTTAGGGCTAACGTTTGGATAAACTTTATCCACTCTTTTGTCGAGGACTTATGGATGCTTGGGCTTAAAAACTCAAAAGCTAAGCTGAATGGTTGGCATAGTGTTATACTGCATACAGATCCGAGACGCGATGTTGTGATAAAACACTGAGTTTTCTAGTATTTTCTCACTATTCTTAAATTAAAAAGATGAAAATTGAAGTGAACCAATGATCCCCACCATATATGTGGTCGAGCAGCCTCTCGTGGTGAGAAAAAAAGGCAGGAAAAGAAATAGCACCACCTGCTGATCATATTATGAAACTACCACTAAATTGTCACTGATTCTGCAAAAAGAAAAAAAAGCATTATTTTATGATTATGAACATAAAAGAAAGATATAACCTGATTAACAGAGCCACAGTCTCTCTTGCACTCCTATACGCTCACTCAAATCCTGAAACTAGTTTCAGGCTGATTTGATGTAAATTTCATAAAGGTACATTTTAGATATATTGCTAAAAAATTAATTCAGAAAGAATGAAAGATAATGTCATGATTAATCATGAATTTTACTGGTTAACATTTAATCACGTTTTATTAGGGCTGACAAAGATAACCGTACCTCAACCCAGCCTCACTTTAAAACCTCACATAAAAACCATAAAACAGAACAAGAGATAAAAGCACATCGCTGATTCATAGAGGAACTAAAATAAACAAATTAAACAGCTATCTACTTAAACAGTCTGAAAGTTGAAACGGCAAACTGAATGTATGTCTGGACATTGTGTTCAGTAATTGTAAATGTTAAGGTGTGGTTAAAAACTCTGTAATACATCTAAATTATAGTCAGACTGTTTTCATTTTATATGAATTATGGAATTATTCCAGATGAAATTCCAAATAGTTATCTATGTTCCTTGTGTCCCAACAGCAATGTCTTTCTGTTCAATCAAATTAATCATTTAATATTTAAAGGTATAATTTAACTGTAAAACTCTATGAGTCATCAGCTTTATCTTGATAAAGATCTACTTCAGCCGTCACATGCATTGTTATTTATGCTTTTATAGGCCTAGATTATGTTTACATAATGGACTTACTGCTCACAGCCCTGCTCTTCGAAAATCTGTGTTTTTGGTGTATTTTGCTTAAGCTTTAAGGAATGAACAAACCAGATACAGCCAGTACATAAAGCACACATTCACTAAAAACTAAAAAACTGAAACTGTAAATACTTTCCTCAATTGCTGAATCACACTGAAACAATATTACGTTTTGTATAACTAGCTTCATACCATTTGTAAAGCGTGTGAGGTTACTTTTCTAAGCATTCTAAGTAATTTTCACAGAAGATGTGTTATGCAACATCTAATGAGACTCCTTCCTGGAACCATCCCACCTGCATTCAAGCACAATGTTGGTCAAAGGGCAAAGCAATTGAACGTCTTCGATAAAACCACGCGTGGGGAAAACAACAGTGTCAGTGACGGTGGGACAAGTGCTGTTGTGATGTTTGCTCGCTGGCTCCTGCTTTTGGCCATGGCCTCTGTGGCCTGCTCTCAAACCGTGGAGGAAAGCGCAACGGAATTCTTAAATAAATTCGATAAGGAGGCGACCAATCTTGTGTACCAGTATTCCCTTGCATCCTGGGCCTACAACACAGACATCTCCCAGGAAAACGCAGATAAAGAGGTAAGTGTGACCCTATAATGAAATAACAAAGTATCACATTATGAGAAAAATATTAATTAAACAACATCAGCTGTTACTGCATATGGATGCTCACGATAAGTTCAGCATCTTTTTAATTCTTCTGTGATGCTTTTTAACCCTTTAAACTTTTGAGATAACAAAATATCTAATTTGGGGGCAAAATATTAATCAAACAACATGGTTTTTTAACCCTTTAAATGGCTGACATCTTAAAATAGCTATGATTGGGGGGAAAAATTAATTGATCAACATCATAGGAACTGGATGTAGGTGTTTAAGACAACCGGAGAATATTTTTTTTCTATCGTCTGCTTGCCAAGTTTGAACATGTTTAACCCTTAAAATCGTAAATTATCACATTTTGGGGGGAAATATGAAATGTACAACACCAGTAGTAACAAGAACTTATTCAGAATATTGAATTAATAAAATGTCTAATTTTGGAGAAAAACAATAATTGGTAATGACCTCATTAACTCTCTCTTTAGGCTGAAGCATACGCAATCTGGAGCGAGTTCTACAGTAAGATGTCTGAGGAGTCCAGTGCCTATCCCATTGATCAAATCTCTGATCCACTGATTAAAATTCAGCTGCAAAAGCTCCAAGATAAAGGATCAGGCGCGCTTTCACCGGACAAGGCCAGTGAAGTAAGTAAGACATTGATGTTTTACGGTAATCCCACTGAAAGTGTCTTTCATACTATACGTACATACAGTAGCGTTTCACTTCTTCTGGTAATATGGAAAACGTGACAACACTAACATGGCCTAAATGCCTTGTGTATCACAGCTGAGAAACATCATGTCAGAGATGAGCACTATTTACAACACAGCAACTGTGTGCAAAATTGACGATCCCACTGACTGTCAGACTTTGGAGCCAGGTAATGTTAGCCGTACATAAAAAGCACCATCCTAATGATAAAGTGGAATCTCGGGATCATAAACCAGTTGCCTTGTTCCTACAATAATAAAACAGTCTGTGTGTGAGGTTTCTATTATCTGTTCCATTCATAAATGTGCAAAAAACAAAACAAAAAGAGAACAGAAACTATGAGTTTCTATTCTCAGGTACATTGTTAAAAGATGTGAGAAAATGTAGGGTTGGTTTGAGAAAGAGGATATGAAACCTAAAATATAAAATATAAAATGGGGGGAGGGGGGGGGTTTACTTAAAAATGTTAAGCAGCACAAATGTTTTTAGTATTGATAACAATAGGAAATTTTCCTTGAGCATTAAATCAACACATTAGAGTGATTTCTGAAGACTCTAAAGACTATGGCTGCTGATCTTTACAATATGACTATTTTTGCTGTATTTTTAATCTGATTAATGCACCATTGCTAAGCATAAGAGACTTTTTGAAAATTGAAATTATTTTTAAAAACGTACCAACCCCAAACTATTAAATGGTAGTGTACTGTATGTTCTTGAATGACACTTGACAAATGACACTTGACAAATGACACACCAAACTTTGTATCATATGTAGTGTTTGTAGATCCCACTGTTACACATACACACATGTAAATGTCCAGTTGCATTTAAATCAGTGACCCAGGTAGACTTTAATACATTTTTCATTCACTAGGTCTAGAGAGTGTCATGGCAAACAGCAGGGACTACGAAGAGCGTCTACATGCGTGGGAGGGATGGAGAGTGGCTGCAGGGATGAAGATGAGACCCCTTTATGAGAAATATGTGGACCTCAAAAATGAAGCTGCCAAACTCAACAGTATGAGCTCTGTTCTTAACTTTATGACCTCATATTACATGATAATAAATGATATTATGCCTTTGCTTTTACTGCTTTGATATTATGGACATGGTGGTTGACAAAGTTTAAGATTTGTCTCATCATTTTATTTCAGAATATGAAGACCATGGGGATTACTGGAGGGGGGATTATGAAACAATTGATGAACCTGAATACAGTTACACCCGAAACCAAGTTATGGAAGATGCCAGGCGCGTTTACCAGGAGGTTGGTATATGTTAAACGTTCTTTATGGAACCATCAGTGGAATTAAAGAACATTCATATTTAACAATTTTTATTCAGAAAACTCAAATCTTTTATGATGTTCCAGATCTTGCCTTTGTACAAAGAGCTTCATGCTTATGTGAGGGCAAAACTGCAAGATGTTTATCCTGGTCACATCGCCTCCGAAGCTTGCCTTCCAGCACACCTGCTTGGTAACATATGGAACATCACTTTTTTTAGACATTTGCATTGTCCAAATAGTGATATTACATTAAACAAGAATAAATATACGCTATTAGGATATAATGTTGTTTAAGATCAAATGGTGACATTTTATGACTTTTCACATTCAGGTGATATGTGGGGAAGGTTTTGGACCAACTTGTATCCTCTCATGATCCCGTATCCAGAAAAGCCTGATATCGATGTGAGCTCTGAAATGGTGGCTCAGGTAAAACGTGATCATGTTCATTTCTATTCTTTACCTTTTTGTTCTAAGCTAAGCGTCTTTTTATCTGCAAGGTTTTATCTTTTATCTTCATATATGTTTAAAGTCCATGCTAAAGGTCTGTTTGCATTTTTATTTGGTCAAAGATTGCATGTAATCTATGCTATTAATCAGGACGCTGGAGCAGCTGGAGTAATAAAAATGATGGAGTTGTAAACAGTCATGCTCTTTTTTTAATTCCTAATTATTTGATACCATTTCAGGGCTGGGATGAAATCCGCCTGTTTAAAGAGGCAGAAACATTCTTCATGTCTGTAAACATGTCTGCAATGTTTGACAACTTCTGGACAAACTCAATGTTTATTAAGCCTGAAGGAAGAGACGTGGTGTGCCATCCTACCGCATGGGACATGGGGAACAGGGAGGACTTCAGGTGCGGTGACTAAACCACTCAATTCTGTTTAATTATTTAAAATAATGTTTCCTTTTGATGCTTTTCTAAAAAGAATAATTGTTTCAAATGTGTTAGAAGTTACATTTTTTAATTTACCTCACTAAGGCTGCAATTATTTGATTACAATGATATTAAATGAAAGCTGTAATATTGTAATATACTGTTTTTTTGCAGAATCAAAATGTGCACTAAAGTGAACATGGATGATTTCCTAACTGTTCACCATGAGATGGGTCATAACCAGTACCAAATGGCTTACCGTCACCACTCATATCTGCTGAGAGACGGTGCTAACGAAGGCTTCCATGAGGCCGTGGGAGAGATCATGTCCCTGTCTGCTGCCACTCCTTCTCACCTGCAGTCACTGGGCCTTCTACCTTCTGACTTCAAACAAGATCACGGTAAAGTTCAATCCCATATCTGCCTGACTTCATCTGAATAACTACAAACTGAATTCAGTATGCATTCTTTACCAAAACCTACTAACACTATTATTTGTTTTTACAGAGACAGATATTAACTTCCTTCTGAAGCAGGCCCTCACCATCGTAGCCACTCTGCCCTTTACCTACATGCTGGAGGAATGGAGGTGGCAAGTCTTCAAAGAAAACATCCCCAAAGATGAGTGGATGCTCCGCTGGTGGCAAATGAAGTGAGTGGCAGAAGACATACATTAAAAATCATCTAAATCCCAACATTATGAGCTCTTACTCATTGACATTTGTTCCCACAGGAGAGAATTAGTTGGAGTGGCTGAGGCTGTGCCCAGAGATGAGTCTTATTGTGATCCACCTGCACTTTTCCATGTGTCTGGGGATTATTCTTTTATCAGGTAATGTCACCTGTAGAATAAATAATGCCTTGCATTTAACAAAATGCTGAGAGTCATTATCACTTCCTCATTGGCTATTCTTAAAACCTCAATATCAATTAAAAAAATAATAATAATTTGTACTGCACGACTCGTTCTGCAGACTGTATCTGCATCTTGAGTTCAGAAAGTTCCTTGAGTCCCATACTGTTAGATCTTCAAAATGTGAAGCAATACAAAGTAAACCGCGAAATAATGACACAATAAACTTTCGAAGAAATCAAAACATACAGTATGTGCAACTGTAGCCCGGTTCCTGAAACAAATGACTTAAGCTTGTTCTTTGAGTCAAAACATTTGTGTTTTAACCAGGATTTCCCAATACCAATTCCAGAAATAAACACGTTTTTCATCTTAAACAGAGTGGTTATAATCTAAGATAAATTGCTTGAAAATAATGCATTACATTTGGTTGTCCATATTAGAAATGGCAAACAAGTTCTATATCTATAGAATGTAGAAATATAGACTATAGGAATACCAAAGGATTTTCCTTTGGTGTGAATTTAAATGCAGACATTGAGCCAAAAACCAAACACCAGTGACTTCTATATACAGCCATTTTAAACACTTCCAAAACTGTGTGTGATGTTTTCATCTTTGTTGCCACAGTTTTGAAAGTGTGTTATTCTGTTCTAAAGAAGGAGGCAGGGGCGGATCTAGAAAATTATTCATGGGGTGGCAAGGGGCAGAGCCATAGAAAGATGTCTCTCTATGGCTCTGGCAAGGGGGTGGCATTAAAATTATGAGGGGTGGCAACACTGAAGCATGCATCCTTGCATGTTTTTTCTAGATTCA
>JAUCNO010000044.1:8306620-8316702 GCA_032353835.1 Enteromius viviparus
TGTTTAAGATAAGATACAAGAAGTTTAGGTATTGAGGCTTTGGTGTAAGCATTCGCTTTTAGTGTGTAAGCAATAGGAAAAAACTGTAATGCGCCGCTTTCATTAACACACGTTTGTATGTACATCACTCGCCCACAGCAGTCAGAGATCATGCAGTGTACCCATAAAAACACTCAGGAACACAAAATCATGTTGTCAACACTGCCAGCAACTTTTTAATTAATATAATAGCTTTGATACTTAATCCCTAGATTATATTTCTCTGCAACTAGGGGGTAAAAAACTGCTGGCCTAGACTCACAGCTTTACTGTTTGCAGATACGCACAAATGCAATTCACAATATACGTGTACGTTTCTAAGCCAACTTCTGAATCAAGGGCATAGGGCTGAGTTTGACACCCCTGATCTAAACTGAGAGCATCTCAGGAACTCAAACGAAAAAGGTGTAGAAACACGAGCCTTCCTGTCCAAATTACTACAAAGATTTATTGTTTCTTTTCACCTTGCAGCGCACAAAACCAAAAGCAGTAAAACTGACCTATTAGACATTAATCAACTTTGAGGAAATAAGAAAATGAGGTTACATGTACAACAGTGCATGAGTATATGAGCCAGGTAACATGAGTATACACCGTACTTCCCCATGTAAGGTAATATTAACAAAAGAAGGAGAAACTGCAGGCTGCAAGGGGAAGAGCCACTTTGTGTGAATGATTTGTGTTGACCTCAAAATTATTTCTTTTTTGACTTAGACAATAGCAAGGCATTCATAAACACTGACACCCATCCACACACCAACAGCATATTGACATAGTACATTTCTAAGAATTGTTTTTTTTTTTATATGGTATTAATATACCCACAAAAAGTGTATGGTATAAGTTTTATAGCAGTCTGTAGTGCCTTCGTTCACATTTTTGACTTCCGTGAACTGTCCATGTATAAAAAGGGTTTGGGACAACATGAGGGTGAATAACTAAACAGAATTTCTCAGTGCTTCCTATAAATTACATACTTAATTTTAGAATCATAGCTGTGCTAATAAGGTTTGTACGCATGTTATTTTGATTCTGTGGTTTCCTGCCAGCAAGTCACCATAAGCATGTACGCAAAATTATACCTGATGGCCTGCATGACCCTTTACACTCAAACCGGAGTACAAAATGTTTATAAAAATCAACACCTTTCGGACATTTTTACACATACTGTACACAAGATATCTAAAGCCACATCTGAGGTTAAACTTACGCAACCAGTTTGATACGTCAAAACAGAGGGTGCTCTCTGACTACATCTACACAAGATAATCAAATATATCTATATCTTTAGTAGCAGACTCTTTCAGCACTTCTGAAATTCCTCATAGCATTTAATAAAATGTATTGAGAACTTGTCTCTGTAATTTTATAAGCAATGTTTCTATATGATGTAGGCTATTTTTACTAACTACATGCTTATCCACTGTAAAGACAATGAAGTTATTTTTTGTAGTTGCACATTAAATACACAAATTAAATGTACATATATAATTAAATACAAATATTTTAGTTTATAAGCACTTATACAAGTGGCAAGTCCTCATAAAAAGGTCAAAGGCACCCTTAGAGTGACATCCTCTCTGTCATTTCCTGAGGTTATACCACAGAAGTGATATGAGTATCACCCAGTAAATTTGACTTTTATGTTTTACAAAAATGGAAAGTGTTCTGAAATGAATAAGCTTTAACTAAAAGCGTGTGTGAGTGTGTTTAAAAGGATTGCAGATGTTTCAGAGTGGGAGTGAAATCAATAGATACTATGACTATGAAACAGATGAAAGAGTAAACAAAGAACCTTTGTGTCAGTTTTCACAGTCCTGAGGTCATGCTCTCTCCTGTCTGTCTCAGTATTAATCATCATGCTTTTGGGGCAAGAAGGAAAGTGATGTAATGTAAAGTACGACTGCTTAAAACCTCATCAGTGGGAGGAAAGAGGCTGAAAATGTACTCACGCTCAGGTTTTCCAAAATGTAGGCGGCTTTTTCATCTGAACAGATTTAGAGAAATTACCATTAAATCACCTGATCATCAGTGGCTCCTCAGCAGTGAATGGGTGCCACAATAATTCACAATTGATCCACACATTTACAGTAAGTAAAATTTTGTTAAAAAGTCCTCTTATCTAAAACAGGAGAGAAATATGCAGACATCAATTACCATTTACATACAAAACGGACATTAGTTTTACATCTTCATGCCCTAAACATGATGCTGAGCATGTAACAGGAAGCTCAGCCTTTAGGCAAAAAAAGTAGATACATTTATCTAGCATATCTACATATATATAAACCTTGTAGTGTTTGTTGGATTTTGTATCATTACCAACCTGACATGTTGTCTTCTTTTAAAAACAGGATGATTCCCTGGGCTGACATACTTTTTCCATCAAGAAACTTTGCAAGAACAAATTATTTTGCTGTTTAATCTGCATCAAATTCCTTGAAGATTCTGAAAAACAGGAAACATAAGTTTAATGGATCTGTTATAACATTTAAGAACTTAGAATTGTCAGCGAATGCAACATTTGTTTTTGACTAAAGATAATCTCAGCTGTCGCAAACAGGACAACAAATTCATTAAACTGGAAATTCATCCCTCCACAGCTGTTGCAAGGGCTGTCAGGATCACAGCTGAAGCTCTGAGACTGTAAGAGAGCTGGATATTAATGAATGGTGGGAGAAAAGAGGGTAGGTTAAAATTTTGAACAAAATGAGGTAGAAACAAGTGGTAAAAGATTTTGATGAGAACGGAGGAATAATATGACAAAAGGCAGGCCTAAAAGCAAAACACAGTGACTAAAAGTGACTATACCAACATACTACACATACATGGGTCTCTGACTGGGGAAAAAAAGAATAATTTCTTGGGAAAAAAAACCTTAAAAAATAATTTTACCATTTAAGGACAATTCAAACTATAAAAACATGATTGCCTAAATTATACCAAAGAAACTGCATGGTGCTTGGACTCAAACCACAATGTAAAATGTTCATAAACATCCTCAAAACCTTTAGAAATTCTGAGAAACTGCATTTTGAGGCTGACATACATACAAAAATACTCACTCGTGCAGTCTTGCACATTAAAATCCTCATCAGATCATGTAGCTCCTACAACACTATGTCCCTATCTGGCATTGTTTGGGATCGTTTATTTAATATTTGCTAGTAATCAACAATAACAATTCTAATTTCTAGTCATATAGCAAACAACAAATTTGTAACCTCAAATAAGTTCTTGTAATACTAATAAACATGGCTGTATATTGACAGTCCAGAACATCCAATCCAACAAAATTTCATAAAATGATGAATGCTATTTTCACATTTTGGATATACCAAAATCTCCAGTATTTAAAGTTCTTCCTCGTTTAGATAACAGTGACAAGTGTGAGCTTAAATTAAGCCCCTCTGCTCTAGGACAGAGCTATTTTGAGACAGACACTCAGTCAAGCAGCCAATCATGAACCAAAGTATCTATAGACTCAGAGTGGACAGCACAACACGTGCCACACTATTCCCAAACCGGTCACTTTGTCAACCAGTTGCTCTTCATCTTAAGGGAAAAAGCCCTCAAAAGCAAGTATGAGATTATTTTATGTTTCTAACTTTAGGGACAGTACAATCGTTCAACTAGAGATGACATGCAAACATAAGTTCTCCTTTGCTATTTTCTCTTGCTTGCTTTCATTAGCTCTTCCCTCACTCTTTCTCTTTAGGGATGTTGGATGTTTTAATAATTGGAGGAGGTCCTCATGCTTTAACCCTTGCTACTCTGCTCTCAAACCCTGAAAAACCTCTCTGCCAATCTACTGCTGACATCCTTCAGGGTATTCAGCTGAGCAAAACTAAAGCTAAAAGTGTACGCTGCAAAAACAAAAAGAGAGAACCCATCAGTGAGTCAAGCACAAGGACAACGGATTGGTTAACGTGTATTTTTCCATGCATGTATCCTACAATCACAGACTGATTTAGATCGTCTTTCCTACAGGGCCAGTGTTTGACACAGAGAATGAAGAAAAACATCTGCCACGTCCTCAGCTGGATTTCAAAGTGGTGGACTCTTATGGAAAATGGGCATCACTGTGGGAAAGTCAGTTTACTGCCCTGAACATCCCTCACCTGCGATCACACACGCTGGTGCACACCGACCCATTTAACAAGGTAATTTAGCACAGGAGAGCATGCGTTGACATTTGCAGCTTCATTTTGGTAATGCATGCTTTTAAAATAGTCTACTCTTTAAAAAAGGTCAACTAAGATTTCCAAACTGAAATGTATGAGAAGCTAAATAATTTGATGAGAATGGAAAAATAAACAAAATAATTAATTTTTAATGAAAAACAATTTATTTTTTGTATTTACTAAAATTCTGAAATATTTAGTTTGTTTAACTAAACATAATTCAACAATTACAACAATTAACTAATTTCAGAGAACTGAACAACAAGTGTGTTGAAATGTTAACTTAAAATCTTTAAGGGAAAAGGAAAACTGCAAATGAAAATGGGCTTCTGCTGACAAAATAGATACGTTTGAGAATCCCTGATTTAACCCGAGGCACAGATTGTCAGACATGTACAAACAATAATGCAGACCAAGAAATAAATGTTATAATGATTTTGTCAATCCACAAGACTAATACTAGATACTGTGTATCTGTGTACAATCCCAGAAGGCCTTGCAGGACTTTGTGCTGAAGCAAAATCGGGAAGATGAGCTGCACTGCTTACCTGAGAAAATTTATATTCAGGATGAGAATGCATTTTTTAACGACAATCGCCTGGGAAAACAGGACAAAAAACGTCTAAGCACAACAAACGGCCTACAGAAAAACCTGTATTTTAGTCTTCCAGGAACACAGCTCAGTATAGACTTCTTCCAGGACCAGGTCTGTGCATCATGCAACGGAATGCCTGACTAACAATAACTAATAAAACAACTGTGAAATGATTTTAAAACAACAGTCTGGTTTTTTTTTTAACAAACACCGCAAAAAGGGTAAATCAACACAAACGTGCAGCTATTTGGCTATATCCACCGTAATTACGGTGTTCTAACGATTTGTGCTACCTTGTGAGATTTTCCTACCTCCTATTAAAACACCTGTATTCTCACCAGCTAAGTGTGTTTTTTCTACTAACACTACAGCAAAAGATAACTGATTTGAAACCATTTTTAGCTGGTAAAAAATCTACTGTTACTAATCATTTTGGACACCACTGTATATTTTTAAATTCCAAAATAATTAATATATAATAGCATATATAATATTTTAATGTGCTGACTATATAGGCTATATTTAATCAAGTGACAACTATGACTAAGTTTTTGTTTTTTTTAAATTGGCATTAACTAATACTAAATGTCCTATATAACTCAAATATTAATTTCACCACTGTAGCTAGAGTACCTGGATATTCATTGCCTCTCAGAAACGACTCGGCCAGTGACCTTTTCATTTACTGCAGCGAAAGAAGTCCAAACAGCGCTCCTCTTTCTTTCCGTCATTTAGAACAGCCAAAAGTGCTTGCGGTTTGGCGCTACTGAGTCACGTGATGAAAGGTCAACTAATAACAGCACAGCAGGGAGGAGCAACGGTTCATACGAGATAAAGTACTGTATAAAAGGAGCGGGGTATTTAAAGACATTTCCGCTCTTTAATGAAACAGGAGCAATGTACTTTAGCGTAATATAGATTGAATTTAAATAAAATTAGCGATCACGGAAGGCTACTATCGATCCGATATCAATACCAACGTTGGTATCGATACTATCGATATTAGGATCGATCCGCCCATCCCTAGTATGCATTATAGTTTTGACTGTCATGGTGTGTGCACAATTACTAGTGTTAGTCCCTTAGTGTAGTGACGACAACTGGCTTTTTCATTTAGAAGGCAGAATTATCCTGCCATATTGCGCGGTGCACTTTCTCCTATTCATAAGTATTGGAGTGAACTGTCTATTTATATAGGCTTTGGTTTCTTTATCGATAAACTGCTTGCGGCTCACCATCTTGAATGATCTGACGTAAAACGTAAAATTTCTACTACTACTTCTTTTATGTTTAATGACGGTTGGCAAACCAGCTTCAGGTGCATTTCTGCCACCTAACGTTACTGGAATTGGAATTTGGAATTGGAAATTCCTACTTCTGTGTTATTCCTGCTGATTTAAAAGACGAATTTGTTTGAGCGTCGCCTGTCATGTCAAACAATATCTCAACTGCGAACGCGTAAAGTATAAAAGCCTCGTCCGTTTAGGGTAGTGCGCCCGATAGTCAGCAGAGGCTCGCAGTGTGGGGCAACGAATCTTTTCGGAGCTTCGAATCAATTGAACCAATTCCTTCACAAAATGATTCACAAAGCGCTCGAAACACTGGTGACGCCTGCTGGTCAAAACTGTGTAAATGCAACTAAAAAAATCAGCAACAGATTAAAATAGCCAAAAAACAAAACATTGCATTCACACGAAATACCATCAAAATAATAACATACCATTAAATATTAAGTTTATGTGGTTTCAAAATATTTTATTAATTTCCGGTGCTTGTTTTGTTTTATGGGGAGCTTGTATATATTAGGCCAGATATATAATGAACTATTTCTCATTCTTTAATTTACTCAAAACATCTATAAATTGGGGGCGGTCTCAATGAACTCGCATGATCGCCCGCCAAAGGAAAATCACTGAAATGTCAAACCGTTTCGAAACGGTTATGACGTACTGAACACAGATATAGGCCTGGAGCGGTCCAATGGGACGTCTAGACTGAAATCACGTGAATTGGGCAGTTTGATACGCGCAGTCACTAATTAATGTTGAGCACAAAGACTTCTCGATTGCGGGTATTCTAAAAGAAAAAGCAGTATATAACACCATTATTAAATTTATTAAAGAAACAAAATTAAGTAAGAGAATCTAGCTTTAAGGGCCATTATTTATTGAATTAAATTTAATTTTTTGAATTTAATGAATAGTATAATTTTATTGTAATATTTGTTATTTTTATTAAATGTTTTTATTTGTATTTATTTTTTTTATTTATTTTTTTTTATTTTTTTAAATTTTTTATTTTTTTTTGTTCCCCTTATATATCTAGTATAGTATGTTTATCCTATAAGCATATATTCTGTCCACACTCCAGTCCAGTCGGTGGCGGTAATGCACCTTCAAGTTGGTATGCCAACCGCCAATAAACACTAAAGAAGAAGAAGAAGAAGAAGAACCAGCGGCGGTGATTAAGGTAACTACATCTTATGGTAACTCACGCTCATGCCTTACTTGGTTTATGGAACATTATACTTACCTGTTGACTGACAAGTGTTTCAAGTTTATGTCAAGGTTGGATCTACTGGAGCAGCATACTCACCAAGCGCACTTACCAGCAGAACGAGCACGTTAGCACAGCACACTATCCTATGGAGAATCCCACGTGAGTCAAGCTCAACTTACTTAAATACTTACCTGTTGTACTCTACCTGTCTCAGCAGACTACTGTCACCAAGATCCAAGTCTTCTCTGGAATTATCTGCAAAGAAATCAGAGCGTTACTACATGCACAATCAACCTTGGAAATTGTCTTGTGGAATGAGATCATCTCACCTGGATTCACAGGAGCCTGAGGAACTGTGTTGACTATGCCACGAAAGACTATTGATCTATCCTTTTCCCCCATTCCTTCACAAAGATATTTCTAATTTACAATAAACACTGTTAAACTTACCTCTTGCCTCCTCCTCCTTACTGCGAAAGCAGCTGAGCGTTACAGTAAGATGGAAATCTATAGCATTGGTCTCAAACTCAATTCCTGGAGGGCCACAGTTTAGCTGTGGTCATCTAAGAATTGAGTTTGAGACCAATGTATTAAAAGAATAGTTGACCAAAAAAATTACTAACCTATACGGCATATAGGTTAGTAGTATGATGGATGAATCCAAAAGTCTCACTACTTATTTGTACGAAGTGGCAAATTTGTATGAACTCATTTGACTCGTACGATTTTGTGCGATTTGTCTAAACCCCAGTGACGGTGGGGTTAGGTGTAAATCATTCATACAAATTCATACGAACTGGCAACTTTACTTTCTTAATTCTCACTTGGTTGGGAAAGTGGCTGGAACTAATTCATGAATTATTAATAAATTAATTATTTGTCTCTTCAAAAACAAATCCTATGCATCTTTGTACATAAGGAAAATGAAAGGTAAAATACATACGATTTAGCAAAAATTATATGAATTTGAAAAAGATACTTTTACAGCTTCAAAAGCGGCACCTAGTGGCAAAGAATGATTTTGCATTTTCATCCAGACCAAGGCAAAAAGTCAGCAGGCAATATGCTAATATTTCATGTTGACATCAACAGTTTAGGATTCATTTTAAAATAAGACTCGTTTCAATGATTCAGAGTCGACTCTTTCTTTTGAGAGACTAACTTTAGACATAATGCATGTTCAGATTAAAACTTTGCAGGATATTTTCATTAACTTAGAGCTTTGTTCTATAATCTTTAGTTGGGGCACTTTAATTGTTTTGTTTTCATAGCGTTCATGAGAAAAAGTAAAGTCTATGTTTGGTTTAAATCAAAGATAAATGTATATAGATAACAATCCTCTGGGAGCACAATCCTGGGAATGGCAGAGCAAAAACAAAGGCATCAATTTGAGAACAAAAAAGGCCACAAAAATAGAAGTGTTCATCTGTGTTGCTATCGCAACACTGAGTTTGGCAGTAAACCTGTAGGGCCTTTCTCTCTCTCTCTCTCTCTCTGCTTGAGTCTTAGTGCAAGGGTTAAAACACCATTTGGAAAACACACACATAGAGACTGAGTATGTTTTTGTCTTTGGTAAGCAAGATTGTATAGTATGATTTAAAACCTGTCAGGTACACCTGTGGTCTCCCACTAACAAGCCTTTCTTAAAATACCCAGACCAAAATTATGAGTCATCGCATCCTCCCACAAGAACCTGCAGACAATTGAACGCAGAGAACTAGGAGGCTGGAAACTAACTATTGGGTGAAAATACATAGGTACATAGTGTACTTTATGTGTAAATATCTATGAAATGCTTTATAAGAAGCCATATTGGAAGTAAAATATACGGCAGTCTAGAAATTACATTAATTTTAAAGGACATACCGTATTTGATGTATAAATAACACAGTCTCTTCTAAATGACAGATCTAAAGTTTCCAATAATGGCCACGACAAAGCACACTGCTCGTGTTCTCCATAAATTGCTGAGAATTTGGTATTCCTGTTGTGTAAGAACATTCATTAGAGGTCCTTGAGGTTTAAATCCTCTAAGACAGACTTCCTGAAGGAGCTGCAGGGGATTGGTAAGTTGATGAAAAGCTAATAATTAATTAAATCAAATGTAAAATTAAAACGGGACAGCATAATTAATGGAACATTTCATTTCAATTTCAATAAAAAAATTTTTTGAAAGTTTACCAAGTTCCAAGATGTAAATGATTTTGTTTCTTAATCAGAATGTATTTGTAGAAATGTAGAATTGCATCCTCTTTATGGATAATGAATTGTAATAAAGTATTTAATGTCAAAATCTTCACCCAAAAACGAACATTTGCTAAAAATTTAAGCACCCAACACAGTCTCATGAACAAATAGTACGTATTCATAAGAGGTGAAAATTTTGTGCTAGTTTGTACAACCTCACTCACACGACTTTGTACGATTTGTCTAAACCCCAGTGACGGGGGGTAGGTGTAGCGGCAGGGGTTAGGTGTAGGTCATTCATACAAATTAATACAAATTGGCAACTCGTAAAATACAAACGATTTAGAAAAAAGGGCGCAACAGCGGCTGCGCGTAAGTGATATTTAAAACAGTATATTTATAAGGTTGTGTTTAATTATTGCACAGTGTTAAGGGGGTCGCAGCGCCGCGCCATGTCTTTAAAATTCGAACACATTGCTTTCTATGGGTGTACACACACCGGCGGCGCAATTCGGCGTCTGTCCGCGGCGCCCAGCTACGACTCAAGAGGCTGTTCAAATTCCTGCCGCGCCACAGAG
>JAUCNO010000044.1:8324595-8351746 GCA_032353835.1 Enteromius viviparus
TTCTTAATGCCTGTTGAACATAACAGAGACATTTTATGATTATTACAATAAATTTCTTACCTAATGCTCCTTTAATTTTCGGTTTGAGGTTGTCTTTATACTAATTTAAAACATTGACACAATTCACTTTTTGTACAATTTGGCAGTGAAAATAAAAACTGATAAGAAATATTGATGACTTCTGTGCTGCAAACATTTTTATCCAATCAGATGCACTCTAGAGTTATAACGTAAGCAACTAGAAAGTAGCAAATCCTGTTTGTTGCTATGATGTAAATAAAGCCTGTTGGATTTCTTTCTTGATTTCTTTTTTTTATTTTCAATTTGTCATGCACAAACCGAAAAAGGCAATTTTAACGAATCTGGCAAGCATACAAAGATTGTCCAGTAAACCACTCCCATCCTTTTTGGCAGTTTCAGTACTCAAGAACTGTTCACTTACTTGTGACAGAGTGTATGATTATTAAAAACACTTCCTTCACAATGCGCATTTTTGCCAGAAATGGTCCTGAGAGTGTTTTCTGAAACTTGACAAAAGAAAAGCTGAGAAAAGCCTTGTCTCCTTGTTTATTTATTTACAACATCTGATGTACTCATTTGTTTACTCACAGTTGGAAAAGTGGAAAAGTTTGGTGTCGTGTATTGCCATCTGCACAGATATACTCCTCTCATTCACTCTTGTCATCTTTCTTCATGAATAGATTTTTCTTGTAATAGTTGTATTCAGAGATTTGCTGGAAATGACTCATTATGAGAGCACTCATAAATTCTGGTTAAATATTTATTCCCTCTGGAGTGGTAATTTGTTCTGCTGGCATACGGTATATAACACAGACAAACAATATACAATGGACTTTAGATGCAAATTAAACCAAGGCTGCGGGGGATAAATATCCAGTCTGCTCATTGAGTTCAGGCTCTCAAAAAAAAAAAATAAAAGTGCTCAAAAGGTTCTTCATAACAATGCCAAAGAAGAACCATTTTTGGTTCCACAAAGAAACATTTAGTCAAAGGTTCTTTAAAGAACCATCTCTTTCCTACCTTTTTATAACTTGAAGAACCTTCTTTTGCAATTTTGTGAAACCGAAAGATGTTAAAGGTTCTTTATGAAAACCTTTAGACAAAAAAGGTTCTTCTGGTATCGTGAAGCACCTTTATTGTTAAGAGTGTATTAGCTTTACTGGTAGAATTGTACCTTGTGACATGCAGGTGTTTTTGCTCGTGAACAGTCACGTGATCGTCAGATCACAGCTGTGCTTAAAGATCACAAGCTGCCTGTGGCCACAGTTCAAGCAAGCCTCAGAGGGGTCAGATGTTGACCTCTTACCCCGCCTCCCACATTCTGTTGAGAGCAGCGTAGTCTGCGTGGGAGATGGCACACAATCCGTCCACGCTGTATATCGGACCACCTCAGCTGACCATGTACATTCATTTTTGCTGTTTCACTGGACAAATGGGGAAACGGCTGCGGGCAGACTTTTTTTTTAATTGAAGAGATGTTTATTTAATATATGCTAATTTGGATTATGACACATTAGCATCTAGCTTCTAGCTCTGTCTTGGCCTGGAAGGACTATGTTTTTTATAGTGCATAAAAGACCTTTACTAGACATATGTGGATTCATATTTGCGTCACAATTATTTACTGATTAAGTTCACAGATCACTATGGCACAGGGTTATACTGGACTATGTATCATTAGATTACTTAACTTGTGCTTCTTAAGCCATAGTTCAAAGATGCCATATTTCATAGAAGGTGGCGCCCACTTTTGATAGACTGCATAGGCTAAAATATATACTCTATTCTTATGCTAGGGGGTTGTTGAATGTGTGGCATATTGGAAAACAAATATTTAAGTCATATTGTTTATCTGATGTTTTTCTCTCTCTTGTTCTTTTTGAAATTATGTTTGAAAATGAATACATTTTTTTTTGTAATGTTTAGATCATCACCCGCTAAAACATTTATATTTTCCATCTCACAGCCTAGGATGTATCTGCTTTTTCATTTAGCTTTATAGTCCATCAGGGCTTTACCAGAATCCCTCAAGCATAAACGTTTTGCATCCACAAACGCAAACCTTGAAAAATGTTTCACCTGTATGATTTTTGACATTTTTATTATCTTCTAAATGAACATGAAGTTGATGACTTTCTCATACTGTCTTTTGTGTAAATTTCAGGAAGTCACTGCTTTTAGCCTGAAAACTACAAACACCTCATCCCTACGTTTCTAAAAGGCTTCACACGTGGGACTTTTCTTTCACTGTACTGTATGCGGTTAAATATCTTTTGCTTTTTGCACAGGTAACATACTTGTTAAGTGGAGTAACAGCCCATGAAGACTCCTGTGGTCACAGCGGGAGGTTAGAACCTGGGGATCTTCAGGTATAACACCTTTTAGTAATTTAATGATCACTGTATTAATTTTCAGGTGAAGTTTTACCAGTGGAACAGAACTGTTATATTAAAGACTACATGTATAATATCATTGTAAAATAACCTTTGATCTTACTTGATATTAAAAAAAAGTACCTTTTGTGTTCATATTGTAATAAATAGCACTTTTGCTGCTACTGAGGTAGGATGCAGCTAAGGGTTGGCGTCATGGCTAAATTGAGGCATCAGAAATACATTCACTTGCACAAGTTTATAGATAGAACGAAAGCCACCATTTTTATTGTTTTATATACTGACTGTAAAAATGGTTCCAAACTAAATTAAGCTATAATAAACAAAATTTACATTTAATAGGATGTTATATCCATGCAAACACACACTCATCTAATGGACTAAGAGCTTTTACACCCGTAGGCCACTTCATGTGTTTTTCTGCATCATAAAGCGGTCTCAATTTCTCCCAGGTCAGTGAGGGAATGTTTTAATGGGCCTTTAATGTCTGTAGGCCTCACTACTATAACTACAGCTGATAACAGCTCACACCTAACCTTCTGCTACCGGGGTTACAGCCTCACCATCAAACACTCAGGGACTCCCTGATAATACCAGTAGCGCATAGAAGGAAAAAGCTGAGCGTTTCACGCCATAACTCAAACCGCCCAGTGGCTCTCTGAGAGGGGCTGCTAAACCTCAGAACGAATGGAAATTTCCAATAATAGAGAGCTAAAAAGGAAGAGGTGAAAGAAAAGTGCTCCATTAGGCATATTAAGCTGTTGTTGTAAAACTGGGGTGGTTCATTTTTTACGTTGAAATAAAAGCTCATAAAGATCTCTTGTGCTTCACATGAAGATGACATTAAACAGTGCGTAAAGACCCTGAACCAAGCGGTTAGTCTGTTTATTGGCAATTACTTCCAGCTAGTTCTACCCGTAGGAATTGCATGGAATGAAACATTTAATATTCGTTCTTACTTCTCGCTCTTTGTTTTGTGATGTTTTAGTGGATGACGGCAGGTCGTGGGGTAATTCATGCTGAGATGCCTGTGTCAGACGGAAACATTCATGGCCTTCAGCTTTGGGTGAACCTGAAAAGTTCAGATAAGATGGTGGAGCCTCACTACCAGGAGCTGAGGAGCAAAGAGATTCCCAAACCCTGCAAGGATGGAGTCACGGTGAACGTTATCTCAGGGGAAGCTCTTGGAAAGAAGGTTGGTGTTATACTGTAGCACAAGCTACTGATCTCAGAGCAGCTTTATTTTATTAATTTATTTTGCAATATTCAAAGAAAACTTTTATATATATATATATATACTGTATAAACATATAGGGAATAAATATTGGGAATGTTGAGGAAAACCTATTACTGTATGCTATTTAATGTATTTTAATTTATTCCAACACAAGTCTTCAGTGCCACTTTCTTCAAAAATCAATTTGAATGGAAATACTTATAAAATATGTATCCAGTCATAATAAACAACTGTTTAATATATGTGGAGGCCTTGGAGTAAGGTCGTTTCTAGCGTAAGGTACTTATCACAAGTGCTTCATAGAGAAAAGGTGCTTGTTTGGGATCCCAGTTTCTCTTTTTTTTCTCCTTATAGTTTCCATTCATATCCCTCTTTTCATTATCAATAAGTATGCAAATACAAGATCCTATGATCATAGCAAGCCGTTACAACCAAATGTTGGATCCGGCTTTAAATGTTCCATCTAATCAGAACGTCTGATTTACAGTCTGATACTGGAGTCCATCAGGCTAATTGCTGCTGCAAGGGCATCCTCTGTCCCTTCTTTCAGACAACAGCAGGAAATTCAATGCAGGCTTCATTGGAAGTGGTTTTTGTAAAATGTTTTAAATGTAAAATGTGGTTATGGAGGGTTTCTCTAAGGCCGGGGGGTGGATGCAGCGTTAAAAGTTAAATGTGGGTCAGCCAAATACTTGGGCTTACTGGAAGCAGATATGCACTGGAACTCACACACAATGTTTTTACATCTGTTTGAGCTCATAATTTAAACAATATTGAACAGTTTTCTTCTTTTTTGCCTTGTAGCAATAACAAAATCTGGTAAATATGAACGTTATGACTAAAGCGCATAAACTGTTGTTGTCACAGTAGTCTGTTCTGCTGTTAACCATAATTCTTTTGAGATTTAAGTATTATGTTGTGGTATTTACATGCCTTTTCCTGTTACCAGTCAAAGATTTACACGAGAACTCCAACCATGTATCTGGACTTTGTGCTAAAGCAAGGTGCAAAACATTTGCAGTCGATTCCTAAAGGTAAAAAAGATTATTATCAGATGTCTTGATTATTATTTTCCATTAATTCTTAAATTTACTTAATACTTAATAATATGCATGGCGAATTTTGAATGCATGACTGTGAAACATCACACCCTGGGAAGTACTGTGCTATCTTGACTCAAATAGTGAATAAAGTTATAGTCATCCTTTTAGTCACTTCCTTTGACTCATCTTAAGAGGTTTGGAAGGCAAGGTATTTAAAAAAAATAAGTTGAGTGCCCATGTATGTTTGTATACAGAGTTTTAAAGTGCTCTTAAAGGTATAGGTGAGTGTCAAGCTTTTTGTACATTAACATCAGAAACTGACGGCAGATCAAAGAGTTCAGGTCAGGTTTTTTAGTCCTGGTTCTGTGTCCAAATGCAGCCTATGGCCAATACAATCAAATTTTAAAACAGTTTTTTTGCTTAAATTAAAAATCTTAGGCTAAATCTTCCAGTTTTATCACAAATGGGGTTTAAATCTCATGTTTTAAGGATGGTCTCAGACCTTTGGTTCTGTATTAACATGAATGTAAAATAAGTCAATCAAATGAGGCCTGATTTAGCTGCATTAACCCTACTATTATTGTTATTTTTTAATTACACTCCCAGTGTTTTAATTGTAGTATTTCTTTGGACAGGTTGGACAGCTTTCATCTACACCCTCGCAGGTTCTTTACGCACTGGTGAGTTCAAATAAAGACTGTATAAAGAGAAACTTTGTCCTCCTGCAGGCAAATCCACCAGCAGCTTTCTGTCCTTGAATACGAGCAGGTGCTTTATGATTATTTTTCACTTCCCCTCTCTCTCTCTCTCTCTCTCTCTCTCTCTTGGACATCGGACAGACATTTAGACTATTCCTGTGATCTTGTGCCAATGGCAACTCTAGACTCTCACGTTGAGACATGAGATTGCCAAAGCAGTGTTTGATATGTTGATTTATCAGGTTGATTTTGATGATTTCCAGGTTGTAGGAAATTAAATATACATTCATTAACAGTAAATATTGCATTCGTGTCTTCAAAGGAGTTTCTGATGAATCATATATTGCTGTTGTTATTTGGAATACATGTAGTATCAATTGAGCAACTGTTGAGAACCAGACTTTTATTGAGAAATGAACCCAAAAGCGAGACAAACTCTCACAAAACACTTTTCCCTCATTTAAATCTGGTTTGTGGGGTATCCGGTCTTCAACAACCTTGAATCAGCCTTACTGTAGGTTGTTAGTCAGACCTAGTTACAGTATGTCAAATTATTAGTGGTTTATATACTTCTATTATGTTATTTGTATAATATTGTGAAATTCATTCTATTTGAATTTCCCTCAGGCCCAGATGATGATCTGCGGACAATTGAGCCACATCACACAGTGGTTTTGGAAGACGGTGAATGCGTCAGAGTGGAAAACAAGGTTTTTTCACCCTCCTACTATTCCTATGAAGCTACTCTGGTAGTTTTTATATGAATTCAGGTTTACTTTAAGTTCAGTGTCTTTATTCTCTTATTCTCATTATTATTTGTAGGCAGCTGAAGAGTCTCACTTTGTGTTAATAGCTGGTGAACCCATTAATGAACCTGTTGTTCAGCATGGTAAGTTATAATGGTATAGTTAATATTTTACATTGTATTGAACTAGTGTTTATAAATTAGTGGTATGATTACATGATTTATTCATTCATTAAATTAAATGTATTGCATATAGACAATATATCACAATGTGTCAATTTTACATATATACAGGGGCCTCTATTTGCAAGGAATTTAACACGTTAAATAGACAGTGCTAATTTGAATATTTTAATATTTCATATAAATATATTAACGTATAAAATATATAATTAAAACGTAAAAATAAATAAATATAAATACATTTTTTATATTATAAATTAATTAATTAATTAATTAATTGTTTTAACATTTCTTAAACCCCGATGATTTTATTTGTTATAGGACCTTTTGTCATGAACACACAAGAAGAGATTGATCAAACTATCTCGGACTACAGATCAGCCACTAATGGATTTGAGAAAGCAAAAGTTTGGCAATCAAAGATCGGTCGAAAGTTCTAAATATTTCTTGACGATCCCACTCTGTGGGAATATACATGCTTTGATTTTTTTTTTGTGCCTTTAACTTAATATTCAGCAGCCCCAAAGAACATTTGGATGTTTAAATCAGACTTGAAAGGTATGAAATATATAAAATGTTTAAATAAAACCTTGTTTCAATTATTTCAAATCAGGATAGTAAAGTATAGGGCTTAAAACATCCAGCAAAAAAGAGGTTTTCAATGAATTATGGACACTTTCTGGATTTCTTTGTTAATAGTTAGTGGTTAGTGCTCCACGAAACTGAAAAGCACCCCATGACTTACTCACTCTTAAGCCATCCTAACTTGTACATACTGTAACTAGTCTTTTTTTCAGATGAATACAATTGGAATTATATATTAAAAAATGTTCTGGCTCTTCCAAGCTTTATAATGGCAGTGAATGGCTGTTGAGATTTCGAACTTTCTTGTGAACGCACAGCTAGCAGAAGCTAGAGATTATGGTTAATAGATCATTTATTAACACAAAAGGATTGATTTGCTTCAGAAGGCCTTATTTCAGCCCCTGGAGCCATCTGGAGTACATTTTATGAGGGATGCACTTTACTGGAAAAATATCAACAGCCAATCACTGCTACTAAAATCTGTCTGAAAGAAAAAAATCATAATACTGTACATGCTAATACAACTTCAGGGTAAATGCTTTTTACATACACTAAAAATCATTTTGATCAGTTGTTAAAAAAAAAAAAAAATCACAAAAACAGCTCAGAAAAGTGAAGTAGAAGAACATCATGTGAAGAACATCATTTGTTTGCTGATATTAGTGTGAATTTCATATAATACACTGACATTCATATTTTAAGTGTAACTTAAGGTTACAAATATTTTGGGGTGCCATATATGCAAAATGTTACTCCAATTATTTTTTATATATTTCTGATTGTTACAAAGTCATATATTACTTTTAATATACATATTTCTTTTAATGTTTGTTTAATAATGACCTTTTATTTAAATCTATTTATTTCTGTTTTTATTGTTTACACTATTTTGATCGTGGACTTTAGACATTATACGAACTATAAGTAACTTTGCAGCTACATGTCTACTAACTCTTTAGAAAAAAATTGCAAAGTTTCTCATAGTCAGTATGTTGTGGCCCATTCAAAAGAAAGTGTTAGAAACTATTAAGCAGGTCTACTAATACTAGTTGACATGTAGTTGCAAAGTTACTATCAAAGTACAGTGTATGTTTTCAACTCTTGCTGTTCACATTGTATCTGTGATTTCCTTTGTTCAATGTCTGTCTTTTTAGATCTACATTTGACCACACTATTTATCCATGTTTGAATAAAATGAGGTTGAGAATTTACACAGACAATCTGGTAATAGATTCCTTGGTCCGCTGATAATAGATTCTTTTGAAGCTTTTAAAATGAAAGCCTTCAGATGATCCGATAGAGCTTATAGAGTGTGGTTGCAGAGAATGGCACTCACAACCCATTACGCTGCATTAAACTCCCTCTAATTCCTGACTTGTATTACAAGCTTCATTGTTGCGTCTGCCTGAGATTGATGCACACACACAGATAACGAGAGAAAGGGCATAGCTTAGCTCCACTTTTTTTTTTTATCCCTGCCACTTCGCTGAATTTAAGTGGAATATTGGCTGGATTCAGTCTCTCTTCTCCACACACACACTCTCTCTCTCTCCCTTCATCCCTCTGTTCCCCCTTCCCTCCTCCTCCTCCTCCTCCCCCTCCTTCACTCCTTGCCCTCTGTAGAGGTCTGGTTCACATTTAAAACCACATGTTTCTGTGTGCGAGCAACTGAGCCTGGAAGTCGGAAATGTGGTGACAGCAGAGTGGGACGGGAGCGCACAGCGACGGGACAGGCATGCACGCCTCACAGACAGCCTTGCACGCACTGGTGGCTTGAGAAGACTGGATGTGAGCCCGTGGCAGGTTTTGCAAACAAAATCTGGATCTGTGGAGACACTGGGACAAATTTGACCGGTCCAAAACGGATGACGGCATCAAGGGGTTGTCCTGATCAGAGAAAATTGCAGAAAAAAGGAAAAAAAATGCTCCTAAAGTCCTAAACTACTGATTTATGTCTCATTCTCCTCCTCTTTTTTTTTTTTGTTAAAGAGGAGAGCCCATTTGGCTCCAGAAAGCTCGCTGTGACAGGTCTCTATTGGTGCGCTTGTGTGGTCCAGTGTGAGAAACCTGCTTTGTGATTTGTGAGAGCGTGCGAGAGTGAACACGCAGTCTGGCCTGCCTCACTGCTCAGTCGCTGGACGGTATCCTGGAGAGTTAGTAGCAGGATGAAGACGCAGAAATGTGCTGGACTTCAAATGTTGTTACTCCTGTATGTCAGACTGATGCTGGCCGTGGACGCCTACAGACCTCAGAGAGTAAGTTTGACATCCCTCAGCAGACATGCAGAACACCAAGTGCAGCCAAAACTTTGTTTGGTCACTTTTTAGTGTAATTCATTTTTATAGGTTTTCAATTGTTGAACATATTTACTTGTGAGATCTTTAAAATGCCAGTGCATTTACACTCTTAAAAAATAAGGGTTTTCTAATGATGCAAAAGAAGAATCAAAGTTCTTGATATAAACTTTTTTCTTAACTCGTAGTGCATTAGAATGTTTATTCACCGTAAAGAACCTTTTGTGGAATGGGAATGTTAAAGGTTCTTCATGGGACCATAGATGCAGTTAAAAACCTTAATTTTTAAAGGTGCACTCAACCCTATGTCACTTTAAACCTGTATGAGCTTCATTCTAGTAAATAAAAAAATCCACAAGGATTTAACGTCGTTTTGCGCTGACTCACCGAGCAGGGACAAGTGGCAAGCTCAACAGGGCCAGATGGGGCCTCCTGCTGTGACCTTAAGGTCTCAGTGAAATACTAATGTATGTGAAAAATGGTGAAGTATATCTTGAATCAGTCTGAACTAAATGACTATGTTCAAAACTGCAGTCTTCGAAGTCAGACAGATGGTTCCTCTGGAAACACACTTGGGAACTTGGGGTTACTATTGAGAATTCCCAAAGACAAGCTGCTAAGGCCATTCATCTGTTTTTCTGTGCGCAGACATCAATGGTAGGTTATGTAAGAAGTGTGATGGGTTCCAAGCAGTGGCGCAATAGCATAATATCCTATTAGTTTTTACAGATACGCTCCATGAAGAGGCTGTGTTAGCATATGTGTGTCTGTGTGTGTGTGTGGCATGTATCCAAATGCAGCCTGAGGCATTGTAGGGTCTTTTATACGTTCAAGCTCTCTGTGTTCTCATCCATCTCATTTCTTCCTTGTTAGGGGCCTCCACCTCATTAATTTTGCACAGTCGTAACTCATATTCTTACTTTCTTTTAAATCCCTCCTCATACTCTCGCTCTTTCTGTTTGTTGTTGCATTGTTTGCATGGCTAAGTGAAAGCAGACAGCTCCACCCTAACATATTGAAGAGATCATAGAAGATCATGTCACTACACTACAGCAGGAAGCAAAACTTCAGTGATGACTTCCATTTCGCGTGCCAGCCCTCTCCGCCCCGGCCTAGGTTGTTTTACTTTCCGCCTGCTTTGTGGCTTTCCCGTCTCGTAAAGGCATTATTGGAAGTCCTTCTGCCCCTATTGCCTTTTTTTTAATTCACCATTTTTGTGGGACACACCCGGTGTGTAGTAAACATTCAAAACCAAGCCAGTGCTGGTTTTTGCCTGCTTAACTCAATATTGAATGAGAGGTGGCAGACTTCAGGGTTTGTATGTGCAATGTACTTCAAAAACTCTTGCTCTTCTGTATGAAGGGTAAACTAGTGACCATTGTATTGACCAGCCATTCATTTCCCAAAAGTAACTATAGCCTTAAAGGGATAGTTCACCGAAAAAATTAAAGTCTGTCGTTAATTACTCACCCTCATGTCATTCCAAACCTGTAAGTCCTTTGTTCATCTTTAGAACCCATATTAAGAAAATCCAAAAGTTCTCTGAATCTCCATAGACAGCAAGGATATTACTATGACCAATGCACAGAAACGTAGCAAGGACGTCGGTAAAACAGTCCACACTGTAAAAAAAAAATCTGTAGTTTTTACACAAATAATTTGCCAATTATGTAAAAACAACATTTACAAAAAAAAACAACATCCTGTAAACACTTTTACGATATAGAAAATTTGAATATAAACCAGTAAATTCAGCCATGCACACTGCTTTAAAATCAGTTTTGTACCTTTAAAATACTCTCCATAATGGTACTAAAAGAGAAAGTCACATGAAGAATCAAAGATTATCCCAAGTAGCTTCTCTACAAGCAGAAGTACATACTAATATATAGAAAGTAACACACGACACTTGCAATAAAAGTTCATTAAATAACAAAAAATGTAACATAAAGCCCAAATGTACGATTGATATTAAAACTACATGACAAAATACTTGTGGAGTGTCACCCAGGGAATTCCGGGATTATCAGTTTAGTTTTTGATGGTAAATTATACATTGATTTGTTCTATTTTCCAATAAATATTGGACAATTAACAGTATTTTACTGTAAAATTATGTTAAATGTCTTGGTAAATGTTTTGCAGTATTTCCCTGTATATAGTACGGGAACTAACGTTTTGTTCCATAGCGTTTTTAAGACTTCACAGTTAAATTTTTTTTTTTTTAAATGCTCACTTAGCCAATTAATATCAGCTGATTAATTAAATAATTACTGACACATTTTGAGTTAAGTTGAAAGCAAATATTGTGTGAAGTGTAGTCACTTGTTTTCAAGTTGCACATATGACAAAATTCAATTATTTTTCTGTTTCTGTTTGGAAAAAAATAATAGCACAGCATAAAATCTTACTAAAATATTACTAACAACATTGGAATTCTCCTTTCACTACAATCAGAAAATGAGTCAAAAGACCTGTCTGTACGAAACATACTAGCCAGATGAGGTGGAATATTAGGAAACATTAGACCTCAAAATGCCACGACTGACCAATAATGTACATCATATCGGCATTATACACTCTCTAGGTATCTAGGTACTGGCCACTGAAAGTGTGACCAAGTTGTGACTTTGTCAAGGTTATTCTGCAGCTGTCACTAGGCACTTAGTAGTTATTCAATCCATGTTTTGCGAAACAGCCATGATGTTCTGTTCATATTGGTGGCACACGTCCCAAACTCCAATCCCTGGGATCTGTGTCTTCACTGAGCTTCTAAACAGGTGGTCCATGCTAATAGAGCGTATGTGTTCCAGTTGTTTAGAGTGGGCCTCTGCCAGAGGGTGTTCCATGTGTTTGGCTACACAAGCTGGTTTGAGAAAAAAAAAAGTGAACTTCATGGCCTGACAAGAGTACAATGCTCTCAAGATAAGTTCTTGAACTCTAAAAATTCAGCACTTGTGCTTGTGTGCAACTGTCCAGTCAGCAGAACTACTTAAGATGATTCAAGACTCCATTTACCCATATCGCACTGCCATGTCATATGTCATACATTTTTAATTTATCTCTTCAACAAGTTGTAAAGGAAAACTCTGTAAATTATATTGAGGTTGTAAAACTAAGAATCCGTATGCTCTGATGGAAGACTGCATTTTCCTTGGTGGCAGAACTACATGAGGAACAGCTGCATCCTTTCCTTATAATACTGATTCAACACAGCCAAAAAAATCCAATGTTGATTATCACTACTGCCATCTAGTGAATAGAAATTAATGTGCTTAGTTTTTTTCTTTATTAAGAACGAGAAACAGAAGTTCAGCATCGTTGTTATAAAAGTCAAGACAAAACCATTTCTATACATTCTTTGAAGCATATTAGACTTTTCCCCAATGGTTTGTGAACAATCTATTTATCCCATTACTTAACACGTTTCCAAATTAGGTTCCACAGCAAGTCTCTCCACACAGTATATTTCATTTACAATTCCCAACCACTTGTTCTTTGTTAGAGGGTCAACCTGAAACCATTTACTTGTTATGGCTTTCCGATTGCTTGCTAAAAGTCTTTTTTAATAAGTATTTGTAACCGTCTAGAACTCCTTTAGGTTAGATTTTTCCTAGATACAGCACATTAGATGAAAAGTCCATCTCCTTTCCTAATATTTTTCAGCTGTCACTTCATACCACTAAGATGTTTGAACATGCCCAGAAAATATGAAAATGATTAGCCATTAAGGTTCCACATTTCTTCTAACAAAGGCCCAAACTCTGTTCACCTGTGCATATTAATATTACATTGTTATAATCATTTAATTCTTTTATCCAAACTGTCCCCAAGATCTTGAGTTCATTGTGTTTGCCTGTGCAACACATATATGTGCCCAGTCGTACTCTGTTTTTTTTAAATGCGAGTCTTTGTTTTACACAGCGTATGTTTTAGATTTTTTTTGTATCCTACCACTAAAGAAATTAGAAGCTGTGTGCTAGCTATCTAGTAATGCGTTGTTAATTATATCCTACTGGTTAGCTTTTTATAATGGCAAGACTTCACACACCTTACAGACAGCAGGAGGTTTGTATGATGCAAGTCTTTGTAGTAGGTTGTAAAGTTGGAAAAGAAGGTGGTTCCAATTTGCGTTCATTCTTTTTTCATCCTTCTATTTATCCATCTCCTGCTGTGCTGTTCCATATGGTGGAATTTTGCTCAGCATTCTTATAAAAATCTTTCACCTCCATATTACAATCACCAGCCCTCATTCTTTCACATCCAAGATTGAATTTCTCCATAGGACATAAACCAGAAGAGATGGGAACAGGAACTTAGGGATGCTGGGAGTCTGGATGAGCTTCTGATGTTGACCGAGTACCCAGACTGGAAGCTGTGGAGATGCAGGCTCAAGTTGAAGCACTTTGAATACGCCACGCCGCCTGAGAACCGAAGGTCAACTCGCTACGCAGCCGCATCGTTCAGCCCAGAGATGCTAAAAGGTTGATACCCTCTAGCGAACATAACCGTGATCATTGTGGTGTACATAGATTTGTGTACCTAAAAAATGCCTTTTTTCAGATATTGATGACGAATGGCAGAAAACACAGTGTATGCCCAGAGAGACGTGTGTAGATGTGGCTAAAGAGCTGGGCACCAATACGGCTGTGTTCTTTAAGCCCCCCTGCGTCTCTGTCTTCAGGTGTGGAGGCTGCTGCAACAAAGAAGGAGTTACCTGCCGTAATACAAGCGTGACTTATGTCAATAAAACTGTGAGCACTACTCATTGCATTACGTGGGTATTACATACAAATTAAGGTCCAATACAATTTGTTTATTATTGCTCGTTTATATGGAAATCATGTGCAGCTCATTCAACATACAATCAAAACGCAGCCTTAAAGGGACAGTTCCACCAAAAATAAATCATTTAGTTACTTTACATACCCTCATACTGGCAACTTGTGTCCTTTTTTGAAGTTTTAAAGCATTAGCAATGCAACCAGAAACATTCTTTGAAATTTCTCATTTTGGATTTACAGAAGGAAAAAAGAGAAAGAGCGTTTTGGAGCAAATTGAGAGAGGAGACCATTTTTGGCTGAACTATCACCTTAACATATGTGTTAATGTGTACATTCTGTTCCACTTAACTGTTGGTAAAAGACATCCTCTTCCTCACAGATTTTGAGTGTGAGTCTGGCTCCGTATAAAACTGGACCAGAGCCCGTGCTGGTGAAAATAGCCAATCACACTGAGTGTTTGTGCCAGGAACATTCGCTGATCCGCAGACATGTTCGTGAGAGGCACAAGAAGAGGTTAGTAAAAGAATAGGTCTGTGTGAAGGTCTGGGTGTAACCCTGACATGAAATATAAGGTATAGAGTGTATTTATTCAATAATAGCTAATGTTTCTTCAGTTAATGGTTTAAGTAAATTCCAGACTGATTACAAACAGGTAGAGTTGGATGAAGTTATCAATGAGGCAATCAGAATTCCCCTGCACTTACACTGAATGCAATGCATTTTTACTGAAATTGGCCGAGTCTTTCTTGTGGTGTAACATCAAACTCCTTGAAATGTAAGACCCAACCCTTATTTTTCCAGTGCCATGCTGTGTTATTCACTGTTTATACAACAATGTTGCTCTTGGAGAAATTACAGATTGGGCCTTGCTGAGTGGCAGCCATATGTAGGAGTGCAAAAGCTTGTTGGCATAATAATGTGTGTGTGTGTGTGTGTGTGTGCAGTTGCTTTCCCACACGTAAGCCAGAAGACAAGAGACTGTGCAACAAAGGTTTAATATGGGACTGGATGGCAGAGCGATGTGTCACATATCACTCAAGTAAACAAGGTCAGTGAGTAATTGATTGACTCATGTATTCCTAATTCCTGCTCTGCCCTAACGAACGAATCCCTCGGTTACTTTATTACATGTTAGTCTTTTATTCAATATAAACACAAAAGGCACACACAAGAACATAATTTTTTTTATCACACATTACATTTGTGATAAAACTTTAATTTTGCTTATACTTTTTTTATACCAGAACCTCCGTCTACTGTCAGTGAGGAGGACTGTGAGATTGATGTAGAGCGATGTGAATGTATTCCAAAAGTATGGACACACAGATTGCACCATACGTGACAATTCAACAAATCCTCTGAAGGTAGAATGATTCCTAAAACTACAGTATTGGATACCAAAACTCAAATAAGGCCGTATGTGTGAATGAAAATTACAGTTTCTTTAAATGTTGTTTTTTTTCTGAACACTGAACATATTCTTTATTAATAATAATATTATTTGACATTTTGTATTTATTAGTGCGGTCAAACGATTAATCAGAATTAAGTGCATTCAGAATAAACGTGTCCTGTTAAATGCATGTCTGTGCATTTATTATGTATATATATAAATATATATAATATAATGTATATATAAATACACACACATGCATGTATAGTTTTAACTTAATGTTATGTTTACATATTCATATATTTAAATATAAATATATAATTTTTTCAAAATATAAACTGCATGTGTGTGTATGTATGTATGCATGTATGTATGTATGTATACACAGTAAACATACAGTATACAGTACATGTATTTGCCCATGTAAACAAAAACCTTTATTTTGTATGCAATTAATCGTTTGACGGCACTATTATTTATAAAAAAAATTGTCACTAAAAAAACTACCTAATAACACCAAATGTAGATGGTGAGATCTTGTATCTCTATCAGTCTGATATTTCGGGAATAATTTTACTGTACTATTGTTTGGGTCTTCATTTTTTGATTAATATACTGATTAAATTATAAACAATTTTAGAGCAAATATTTGAATTCCATGCATTTATTTGGCAAACAGCCTTATTCTTAAAATCTTATTACCCTATCAAAATTAATTTTGTGAAAGTAAAAAGTAAAAAAAAAAAGTGCTTGTCATTCAGCTGTAAGCACAGAATTTTATTAAGATCTGTGGCAAATACTAAATTATGCAGGGATGTTATTTCTTATCTTTCTATTATGACACTCAGTTGCATTTTTTTTACAGCTTCAAGAGAGAAAACAACGATGAACACAACGCCCTGACAATCTGCAAGTGCTGAGTGCAGAGACTGCAAAACACCATTTAATTTATTTATCTCTCTATTTATATCAAATCAAAAATACTTTTATTACCATTTATTCAGACATCTCATCAGTAACATGGCAGCGATAGCTTTCTAAATATAAAAACAATGCTGCTTTTCTGTTTGAACATAAGAAAAATGGTATCTGAAGCAAATGTCTCCTTTGCACTGAAGACAACATTTCACCAAAAAGAATGTTTTTTGAATTTCTTAAATATAATAATATTTAAGTATAAATTATAATTTTTCTAAATATTCTTTGGTCTATGTGGGTTCATATCATGTTTCCATGGCACATGCAGGACGACGTACAGTACAAGCAGAAATACTTCATTACTCCACATGCATTGAGGAAACGGCCAGGCTTATTTTTGAATTGATATGTTTACAACTGAGCATGCTGCCAACAATAAAACAAATTATGTATTGGAGATGAAAGCTGTTCAAATAAAAAACGGCAAATCAAATAAAATGGGCCTATAATTGTGATGTTTTCAAGGTCCACAGAAACCCTTTCAATCTGGTGTTCGAAAACATGAAGTGTTCTTGTCGTAGTACTGCAGGTTTTGGGAAATGTAAGCTGTTCTTGCAGCTTGCTGTTCTGAATTAAAGGATTTGTACGACGACTGGTTATATATGTTAATGGCATTAACTATGAGTTGTTTACAAGGCAGAGAGCTTGTACACAAGTTCAAGATAATTTGCGATAGAATCTACATCTGAAAGAGAGGCAGTGTGTTTTCTGTGGATTCATTCATTCTATGAATCAAGCATATGTGAGAGATAAAAGATAAAATTTAGTATGGTTTCTGCATTAAATTTGATAAATAAGGCCCCATATATAGCTATTTAACAATAACCTTATAAATTATATTCATTTTTAGAAATACGCTTTAAAAAATACACTTAACCTGTAGAGATACATTTTAATTGGTAAGCAAACAGTCAGTGCAACCTGCCAAAACTCTGTGTGCACCTACAGTATTGGTTGTGGCATTGTAACTTACCTGTATACAGGTGTTTGGTCTTGAAAAGTCAAATGAAATTTCCTGTAGACTTCTATTGCAGTTCTGCTTCTTTTGTTCCTTTTCTAATTCCTTAGTGAATTTTCTTTTTGTAGCCAGTAATGCCAGAGTAATTTTTTCAAACAAAGCCAGCGTCCATGGTGGCTGCGGCAGCCTATTATTCCTCCAGTAAGATTTCCACGGAAACACTTACACTTTACTCACAGTAGGCTAAATAAATAATTAACACAAAACTTTTGTAAAAGCACAATGACTCACATATGTGTTACCCTGTCTGATGATAAGCAGCTACCTGAATAACAGATGTCAAAGCTGACACCAATTAAACTAATGTGACACGTGGTTGGCTCGCACATAAAGGATAGTGTCGCGCCAGTAGCCTTTCTCTCTTTCAGTGGCCAGTAGACTAATTAGGCTGTCTAGTTTTTCAAAGAGTGGACATTTAGCATGACAAACCGCTAAAACGCTATTCTTTCCCGTATTAAATTGCAACAGCAGCTTCGTATTGACGAGAACCAAAACGACTCTGTCTTATTGGCAGACGCACTAAAAGATCCCATTAATTTTAGTCGATCGGGTCATTTGAATGCTTCGTTTGAATGAACCGATTCACAAAACGACTCGCCGATTCTTTTCGTTTTGTTTAGTTTTCTGCATTTCGCTTTTTTTTAAGCGATATGCAGAACAATATGCTAATTTTATAACAATCATTAGACTGATATGTGTGTAAAAAACATATTTAAATGTTTTACTTGCTTGCTTAACTGTTTCAAATTATGAGAAGCTTGTTGAAGAAATTTACTGATTATCAAAGTCTGAGTTGGAAATGCAGGACTTTGACAGGTGTGCTTATGAACAAACCTTTGCACTGAATGCAGCTTATTTCCTGAAATGAACTAGGCCTACTTTCCACATATATTCCACGGAGAAGAAAACCTGCCACTTCTGACATTTTCACTCAGGCACCTATTCATCTCCTTAAGCTTATCCTTGACAGTTCGGACATCCTCTTCCTGCAGGTTGTGACTTCCCCACACGCTCTTTGTCCATTACTGTTGAAGGTCACACAGTCATTGCCCCCTGGAGTCTTAAATGCCTGGGAGTCGTCTAAGATATCTTGACCTTTACGGATCACTTTGTGCCAAATGCACACTCCAGCCTCTTCTCCTGCACTCACTGCAGCCCCACTGCACTCAACCTCTTTTTCTGTTCATCTCTTCACTTTTGGGACTGCAGACGATTCTGACCCTTCTGTGTGACCACTTGAACACATCCATCAATAGGCCCCCTTATGCAATCATAGGAAATGTTGTGTCTCTGCTCTTGTGCCATCATTTATAAACAAGTAACAGAAAAATATTCTGAAAGACACAATATAACAAAGAATAGATAGATAAAGAATAAAAATATTTATGATATCATTTAAATTAAATGTCTGCCAACGTTTTGGTAAATAATTATGAATGGACTATTAAGCTTGATCTTTATTTTAAAAATATCAAACAAGACAATTGGTAAAATTAAGCAAATTTTTCTGATAAAGTTTTTTTATGCTTTCTTAACACAATTTAAATTCACATAATCAGGATTATTTGTAACAATTTGAATGATTCAGAATTGCTGCAATAAATGCTATTGTTCGTCTTCTGTTTTTAATCAAAGCACGACTAAACCTTAGAAATGAGAGCCCAACAGCAATCAAAATCATTTCCGTTTATGCTCAAACTGGTAAAAGAAACTGATTCATTTTGGCTATTAGCTACTTCAAATTAGCAAAGTGTATTGAATTTGAGAACAATTTTAGGATAAAAGAGCCAAGAAACCTCATACGTTTTAGTGTAAAGTGGTTTTGACTGGACTGGCCTCTTTTTTTCGGGTGGTCTTTGAAATCATGCTTCATGTAGAGATTCAGTTTCATCTTACAGTTCTGAAGGTCCAGTGCCGGCATGTCCATGCAAGAGTCTCCAACATATCACACAGACTCTTATTCAGGTCAGCCTGCCACAATGAGACAATGATCGTCGGTGGGCCAACGGGCGGCATTTGACCTTGTAGCTACATGAAAGAGTTCCAGGGCACAGAAGAAGTGCAAAACCAAACAAAACATGAAAAATGAGAAAATGATAATGTCTTGTGGGTGTTTATGTCTGCGTTACCACATCACAGTGCCCTGAACCTGCCTGAACTCTGTGTGCTTTCAAAGTTAGGAAGATTATGACTTATAATAAGCTCTGATCTTGTTTAGATATTTCTGTCTGGCTCTTATCTAATTTTAATACTGGCCTCAGAGGGGAGTTCAAAAATGTACAGTCCAGTAAAGCTCATAAGGACAAAGAGACTTTATTTAAATTATGAGCAGAATCAACTTTTAATTTTCGTGACTAAATGTCTTAAATTGCCTTAAACAGTGAATATAGTTGACATTACCTTTAATGCATATGAATGTATTCTGTGTACTTTTACTTTTTAGTGTACCAGCTTTTTAATAAGTCCTTGCAGAACAAATACTTTTCTTCTTCTTTTACTTCACTGGGCTTTTAGTCTTAGCCTTTAATATACACATTCTTAAAAAAAGTGATGGTATGGTGAGTTTATTGTCTTTAAATCCATATTAAAAACTACAAAAGCAGACAAATTG
Organism: Enteromius viviparus; assembly: GCA_032353835.1. NCBI lineage: Eukaryota > Metazoa > Chordata > Actinopteri > Cypriniformes > Cyprinidae > Enteromius > Enteromius viviparus. The sequence continues at coordinate 8,344,579 of JAUCNO010000044.1, forward strand.
CAAATGCTGAAGTTAATTTTGTTGTATCTATTTGCATGAGTGGACAGAAATTTCATTATATCTGAATTTTCCAGTGTTTATGAAATGCAATACAGCAGCACAGATAAGGTGGATCATATCTGCTTTCTTAACTTTCAACTTAGTGTGTGTTTTCAATATTTCCAGATTAAGAAGGTTTATGTTAGCTATGCTGATAATACCTTTGAACCAATAAACAGTGTCTGATCTTTGTATGTTCTGTTCTTTGTATAAAAAACTCATAGGAGATCATACAGGTAATTTTTTACAATTTCATGCCAACAACCTACCATTATGTTCAATGACTAACAGGCTATGTTTCAGAAAAATGGCAGATAAAAATAAACAGGCTGTTATCTAGCCACTCACCCCACTGAATCGGCAAAGTTTCCATAAACAACATACAGACCTACACATGCTTCAAAGGATCATTGCAAAAAGATTTTTTTTTCTGAACAATAATACGTAAAATAGTTTGGTTAATAGCATCCTCGTTCCTTCAACTTCCTGAGCCTACAATGTCACTGTGACTTATAAGCATCACTATCATTCACAAATCCTCTCCCGTGGCCTCATGGGATCATCAAGGGTCCACTGGATGCACATTTCAGATTCAGGAAACAGCAGGTCATCACTTTTTGTCTACTGTTTTAAGAATACTGTAAATCCAGACAGAGAGCAGTTTACATTTGATCTGATTATGATGGGTGCGATTGCAATTTTATCTCGACTAACTGCGGCCTTAAATATTACGAAATATTGAATCTATTTCTAGTTAGACTAAAAAATAAAATGGGTAAAATAAGTTAATGGTCAAATAAATCAACAAATCATGTTCAGTAATTGTTAAAAAACAGCAACAAAAACAGTAGTCTGATTATTTTAAAATGTTTGTGAATCACATTCACAAAATCTTTTGTAATTAGTTTTTTTTATTATCAGTTATTTTAAAGATATTTGTTATTTGTAATAAATTCACAGCCTTGACTATAATTAAAGAAACAAGAAAATTCTATATTACATCAATTAATGTTTTTTTGCGTCTGTGACTAATTATCACATCCTGGTTGCTGATGCATGTAGGTGGACAGCAGAGGATGCTATTTCTGTAATCTGTATTGTTTTGTTGAGCACAAGGGTTGCAATGGATGGAATAAAATGACCCCGTTTTCATAATTGCCTTTAATTGCATGTAAAGATTTTAATAGGAACAAAGGGTTTTGAAATGCACCTACATTTTTCTTCGGGGGGAGGGTGTAAATAATATATGGATCTTTCTCAGAATCTAACGATGCATGCTGAGGAACATATTTGACTTAAATTACAATGGGGGGCTTTTCAAGAAATACATAGAGTAGAACATCCACATAGATTTCTTGGCCTTCTATGTTCGCTTACAACAATTTGCACATGCTGACATATAGTCATTACACTTAAAGTTGTTAAATTACCTTTATTTTTATAGATTACTTCCACTGGTTTGTATGTATCATCACTAGTTTGACATGCATTTGTATGATTCCACAGAACACAAAAGGTGAATACCTTGGCTGGATGCAGTGACCGGTTTCCCACGTGTCAAGTCTTTCTGATTGAAAACATGGACAGGCCAGTCAAGCCTTTTATTTGAGATGACATGGTGTCAAGAGACGCAACAAATATGTACTTCAGAGTTGCCAGTCATTCATAAAGAAAAGAACCAAAATCAAATTGTGCAGCAACTGTACTGGGCTCAAAATTTATAGCTGCCTCATCCTGGCACTTTATCCGTGGCACTTCGCTGACCTTCACAAGACAGGTTTGTACGACATATAAATGATTATTATTTTTTCCAGCATGGTCAAATCTAAAATAATGGAATGTCAAAACAAATATCGACTTGCCTTGAGATTTGTTGATGATTTAGTGTACATTACTGCACTTACACAAACACAAACTTTCTATTGCAAGTTTGATGTAGTTTCATACATTCAGCTAGCTCTTTTATTTCTCTCAGAATGACAATGTCAGTTTGGTATGATTTTATTGGGACGCTTAGTGTTATAATGAAAATGAAATGTAATAAACTCCTCCTATTTTACATTAAAACCAAGCCAGTCAATTTGATCTGTTAAACTTTAACATACATTTTAGCTTTTCTATCTAGGGGTTGATTGATTCTAACTATCCATATTTATTGCTTAATTTGTCATAATCCAGACAGTGTCCAGACAGTGACTGTGCGTTATCCCTCACTTAGACCACTGAAAGACAAAACAAAATAAACAAAACAAAACAAGGAATTAAAATGAAAGAAATTGCCACTTTTTGAGAATCCTTAAGTGAAGTGGACAGTGACATGCTTTTTAGAAGGGCTTTGTGCATCTGTCTAATATTTCCTCAGGCTAAATTAAGATTTCATGAGAAATCATGCATAGCTTGTCAGGGAAACAGTAACATCTTTACAAAAGGGCACAGGGCACCCAACTCTTTTCCCAGTATTTTATACCAGTTCAGCAGCTTCCAAAGGGGAAGTCTAAAACTGCAGGAGAGTTGTCATAAATGCTCCTTTCATCTGAAGAAGTCAGAAACAGGCATAAAGGAAGCGAATAACAGCTCTGCAGCAAGTGCAATCACAAGAACATGAGAATGATGTTCTTTCAGCGGACTCTGTACTCTGTAAAATACCATTCAGTCTATTTAATGCACTTCCTGTCATTTTATCAAGTACATACAGTACAGTATAATGCTTGGTACTTACCTTTTTGCTGTCTATTTTGTGAAGGATGTATGTTTCAGCGGAATAACTCACTTTTTACACCATTTATCTCAATCACACACACAAATGGTTTACATTCTGTTGTTCATTTTAGAGAGAACAGGCATACTTTTTGTAAACTTTTGTTGTTTGTGAAGGTTTTTTTTTTCCTTTTCACAACGCTTTTTATAGAATAAGCACATTTTGTTTCTAAAGCAAAACAGTCAACAGTTATGTACAGTTCAGTAGCTCAGGAAATGTTTTCAGTGCTTTTACCTAATTAAAGCGATAGCATCAGAGGACAGAAGCTTGTAAAAATATCTGATAAAAGATCAAAGGCTATAGCTTGTTTTTGCAAGGTCTTAGCCAAGAAATTGACAGATTACCAAAACAACAGAATAATTGAATGAATAATCTGGTGCCTCCACAACACGATGCAGCACAATTATATAAGCAGAATTCTCTCATCTGTACACATGTACTTTCTGAAATAATATATATATATACTGTACACCTAATATGTTGTTATGTACTGTAGAGTCATCAAATGCTCTGGCGTCCAGTTCTATGATTGTGATACAGTGCTTGACAAACTGCTTTGATTAATTTCCTACGATACCACATTATTGATGATTAGGCATTTACAGGAAGTGCACAGCCCATTGCACATGCCCAGAGGAGAGTGATGGAAAGATACTGTCCATTACAGACCAAAAATAGACATGCATTTAGCATTCCAGCTGAAGTAATATTTTTGAGAATGAATTTGTCTAAGTATTCCATGCTAGCTCAGTCCAAGGTGCCCATCTTTAGTGGTGCATAATGGTATAAAACAAAATCAAATGTTTAATTAGACATTATCAAAATGTCACAGGCTTGCTGTTAGATTGATGTGACTGGGTACCTGCCGCAGTGTGGGACTCATGAAGACTCACTTTTGTGCCTGATCAACACGATTCCAAGTCTGCTATTTACAGTACCACGGCAATAAATCCAACCTCATCATTTCTGACATTTACTGCAAAGTTAATTAATGACTCAAAGGTGAAAATTCACACTAAAAGCATGCACACACACACACACACACACACACACACACACACAGATGTGCATAAGGAAAGCACTTACTGATCCAAAGTGACAAGTCAAAACCCATATCAGGAAAAATGTTAAATGCCATGTTATTTGAAAGCACACAGTGCTTTTAGGTATGACTGCAGCTTTCATTTTTGAGTAACCAGCAGACCTAACACAGCGTCATTCTGAACACAACCACTCAGGGTTTAATCATCAATATTTGTGCTAATTACTAAACTCAGTGTAAACGAGACACATTATGGATGAAAGTCACTTTAATTAAGGCTTTTTATCTTGCAGAGTCACACTGGAACAACCAACAGATTAAGCTGAGGGGCGTGGCTATCTGACCAACCAATGGGGGAAAGGCAGAGTGTGAAGGAACCTGTCTAAAAATATTTATTGTTTTTTGCTGTTGTGTTTGGTGCTGCAGAAATTACTCAGTCCACCATTAAGAGTTAGAGTAAACAATCATTACTATCTATGGACATAATACATTTGGAAAAAATGATGGTGCAGGAAAGATGAGTACTATCCATTCATTTATAATAGATGTATTTTCTCTTTTTATAAAAAATTATTAGCACTGTGGCAGTGACTGATTTTCTGCCTTTACTGTCAATAATTGAGTAATTATATGCTTGGACTAGTATCATTCAATAATTAAAATTAATTTGTATGTATTATGTTTTTTGTTTCCATGTGAATTTTATGAACATCAAGTTCATCTAGGTGAAAATAATGAATGTTGCTTTGACAACTAGCACAAATACAATAAGTTATTTTTTTATGTTTTAATCAGTTTACATTTATTTAGATTTAAAATAACACACGTTTTGTCATGGTTTTAGCTAATTACAACAACCCTAATTTACAGGAAATAAATAAATAAATAAATAAAACAAAGCAGAAAACGTAAGAGGGTGAGTGTAGGGAAACAAATGAAGTCTAAAATCAACTGCTCCTAAATGGAAAAACATTTCATAACAGATTGATTGTTTGACAACAGAGAAAGAAAAAGTGGGAAACAGCTGATATTTTCCAGTACAAGCTTTCTCAAAAGGTCCTACTGACCTCAACACCACTTTCTGCTCCCATACTTCTATTTTTACTCAATCTAATCTACTCAAATTTTCCTAAGGGACAGATATGGCTCTGTTATGCATCTTTAAGGAATGGGTGGTGCGAAAATATTGATTTACAAATTAAGTGGGAAAAAAGCCAGATAAATGGTCAGTTTGTTCTGGACCACCATTAGGGGCCTCCAAAGGAGTTTTGATCCCATGTGGTTTAAGGTCAAATACTGTATGTTCATCAGTCATGGTGCATTCTATTGCTTCTGTCTTTCTTAGAATCAATCAGTCTAACTATTATAACTGATCCGCTCATCCAAGAGGTCGAGGTTTAGCATGGGACAGTTTGCCCCTTCTGGTAAATGTTGTAATTACATGACTATGGGACAAAAGACATCTTCTCCTTCATCTTTCCCTATTTTGAGCAATATTATCTCTCCATTTATGATAGTTGAGTGGCTTTTTCTTTTGTTGTCTGTTCAGAATTGCTTGTAGATTATTGTACTGTTCATACACTCCAAGCTTTCAAAATTGGACAATCACATGTAATATACCGCTATTTTAGCGGGTAGATGCATCATTTTATTCACAAAGTCAAATACACTTGAGTTTCTTCATGTGAAACAAGATGACAACAACATCAACAACAACATGATTGCACATTATCTTCATAACAGGTCAAAGTTTTCTTTCCATTTTATAATCTGTGACATCCACCAAATGAAAAGCTCCATCAGTTTGCTACTGCGTTCTTTGTCAAATACAATACAAAAGCATCACGAGGACTGAGCCACGAAACTGCAATGAAGGAAATATTTTCTGTATCTTGGAAATAAAAATAATTATCCTCTAAAGGCACAACAAAAGCATGTGTCCTTCGGCAAAGACGGACCATTTCAGGTTTCACCTTGTACACAATACTGATTAAATAATACGGTACAACTGTACGATGGTTTTAGTTCAGTCCTGAAGTACACAAGGACGCTTTTTTGTTCACATTTAAAAGAAATGAAAGAAGTGCTTTTTTCTGAATCAAGCTCTGTAATCTTAAAAGTCAAAATCTCTGTGAAAAATATCCAAATATTCAGAATAATCACAGTCTAGGATACCTCTGTAAATTCACTAGAACAACAAGACACCATGAAAAATATCTACATATCTATCCAAGCACTGCATACAAAACAATATAAATATCTTTTGAGTAAATGAGATCATCTTTATTCATTCCTTCACATTGAAGTGGGTTTGCCTCTTTAGTGGCACCTGTGGCTGTACGCTTACTGTGATATACTGTGGTCTGTTCTCTCTTTTCAGTGAAATGACCATATGGGGCAATAAGTGAATGGTTTATAACGTATTCACTGTACACTGTAAAAAATGACAACACAGTCTAACAAGTCTCACAGTCTCGTAAAATATGTATAATTGCTGTGATACTGAGTTGGTAAAAACCAGTAGAGATGCTATGGTAAAAACCTGTTAAATAGTTAATGGTAAATACCTGTAAAATGTGCAGTATGACATTCCCAGAACTCAATTTATGTTTGAATTTGATATTTTTTCTTCAAAATAACTATGTTTCTTCCTAGTTTCTTATCAGTTATGTGTTTTAAAGTGTTCACCCAAAAATGACAATTCTGTCATTAAATGACCCTCGTGTTGTTTCAAACCCACAAACCTCCCTTTGTTCACCTTCTGAACACAAATTAAGATATTTTTTGATGAAATCAGAGAGCCATCTGACCCTCCACGGACAGCAATACAACTGAAATTATCCCAGATTCAGAAACTTAGTGAAAACATTGGTTAAAAAAAAAAGTTGTGGACAATTCTTGTACCTGGGCCTTACTGAATATGCGTTTGTAGCTAAATATATATGAGGAGAGTATTAAAATGAACCAAGCAAGATTTAGAAACGTTTGACCTCATAAAATTACTGGTATTTGTGCCATTATAAGATCATAAGATTAATCAAATTCAATACAAATTAGCCTCCAATTCACTAAAACATAAAACACTTTTTCCTTTATGAATGTTCACTAGATGGCTGTCTTTACATGGCTATTTTCAAGTATTAAAACATTTAAAACATGTCTAGAGACACCCTTGTTCAGCTCGTGTACTGTTTCTCTCATCCATTGTTCGGTCTGAAGAGCCTTAAATCTTATAATAGTTTTTTTTATTCGCCTGTGGTTTATTGAATAGCTGTCACTGATTGCAACTGAGTTAGAATTCAGTTACAGATAACTGAAAGTGTCACAGT
>JAUCNO010000044.1:8369021-8381409 GCA_032353835.1 Enteromius viviparus
ACATCAAAGTTGGATCAGCCTGTAGTGTGTTTTTCCACTTCAATTTTGAGTGTCACTCCAAATCCAGACCTCCATGGATTAATACATTTGATTTCCATTAATAATTATTGTGTGATTTTGTTGTCAGCACATTCAACTATGTAATAAGTAATAAATAACTGTGTTATTTTAGTGTTTTTTGAGTAGTGTATAATAAAGTCCACTTTACGTCACGGGGGAGCAAAATCTGAGCAGCTCATTCACTGTTTGTTTTTTTCTTCACATTTTGGGGATGCACCTGGGATCCGATTATAACACAGAAAAATATGTATTTTATTTTTACTTTTTTTTAATAACCTCATTGAAAATGCTGTTAAAATCATGTGCTTGCTTGGAAAAAGTATCCACGTAGCCAAGTTACAGCTTCTAAACTAATTTTTATTGCATTTTGCTTTTTGAAACTAGGGCGATGGCTTATGGTGGTCTTTTACTGGTTTAAGCTATTCACATGCTGGCAAAGAACCTGCATAAATCAGCAAAAGGACCAGTTGAAACCAGCTTCAATCAACAAAGGACCATTCCATTTGTCATTGTACTATTAGTCTAAGATTTACCTTTCAAGATGGCGGCTCTGTTGACGCGCATACCCAGTAGCATTTCTGATGTCATCAAATATTTAACATTTCTCTTTGTTGCATGGCTGATTACAAACTGAACTGGATTCCTAATTTTAAGTTGGTCATATATAATTATCTAAAACAAACAAAACGAACTCTGATGTGATTTAAGCCCATTTACACGTTTAGCTTAGCATTATAATACGAGACTTAAATGGGCTCAACCCAGGATGTAATAATTACGCCACTGGTGATCAGGTACATACATAAACACGCTACTGCTGACACAGTAAACACTGAGCTCACTGCGCCCTCTACCGGTCAGACCGATTACTCGTCCGCTATTACCCGCGGTGATCAGCTGTGAATTTGCGACTGCTGCTGGTGGTTGATACAGCCACTGTAACTTCAAAATGCAGGCTCACGAGATACAAGAGCAGAAAATCAACATGGTTGAGTGAGGATGAGACTGCCTAGCTCTGTCCTTGTGTCGGTCTCTTTGTTTACGGCCGAGACGACGGCTGCTCTGTATCTGAGCAGCACTTATCGCTCCGCTGGTGATCAGATTTGGCAGTGCTTCACGCTCCTCTTCACGCTTGTGCCATCCGTGCTGGTGCAGCTCACACTGATATTTATTCACAGAGACCTGAGCAGAGACAGACCTCTAGTGCTGCTGCTTCATATATTACAACTAGGACCAATAATAAGGTGAGTGGCCAATTTCTGGTTCTTCTTCAGTGTAACGTTGGCTCACAAGCCTGTGGAAGGGAATTATCCATCTACGTATTGGAGGTAGACATATAAACAGTGTCCATGATTGTGAGCGAATACACAAGAACGAAGGTGTTTTTTTTTTCTTTTTCACACGCACATGAACCTGTGCTTCACCTGTTACAAATATTATGAATATTATGTACAAATGTACAAATATTATGAATATTTGTGGTTTAATTGATAATCCACAGTGCGCAGTCATGTCAAAGGTTTCATGGTTTCATGGATAAGGCTTCATGTCCTCGGGGCTTTCCGTGAAAGAAACACGTTTGATTTCTAATAAGGCTAAATAGTTTTCTGTAAGCATTCTATAAAATGTACTCTATATTAGGATATACACGTATAGCATGATAATAGTTGCAGTTTAATATTGCACAGTGTGTTTATAAGAAACAGAATTCGGTGTTTTTAATATCACCATGTCCATTTTTCCATCAATTAATTATTTACTGTACAAAATAATGTTAATAAAAAGACTTCACATGAAGTATGGATGATGATATGAAATATGTTTTCTTATTTTTACAGAATTTATTCAGAGTATTATACAGAGTTTATTCTACTGTTAGTACATGATTTTATTTATTTATTTTAATTTTATTTAATATTTTAATTTAAACATTGTAATCATGTTCTCTTGTGTTTTTGTAATGTATAAAAAATTATGCTAGCTGGGATATATCAAATAATAGGAATATAAATAATAGACCTTATATATATATATATATTACACACGCATTTATGGACCATTTGTGTCCTCAAATCATCTAGTAGTATAGTTATTGTTGTTATTGACAGCTTCCTTTCTATTCCAGTCCAGGCTTCACAGTGAACTCTTCACATCTCTATCAGTCTGTGTTTTTGCATTGACCGTGTGCGTAATTGAAGCATTTATATGGCCTTTTCTAATAGTACAGTTTAGCAACATGACCTGGGCCAGCTCATTCAGATAAAGCCCAGCAACGTTTCAGACCTTTGTGATTCATGTATAATTCAGGTGTTCATTTCACAGAATTAGTGTGAATGGCCTCTAAAGGCTCTCTTGGCCTTCTCTTACACACTGCCATTCGTCACATTATCATCAAGGTTGCCTGCACCCTATTATTGTAAAATAACAAGGCTGTTGTCAAGGTTTGGGATGGGAAATACTCACTCAGTGTTTGGCACCTGCTACCTGTCCTGTGAGACCTAACCATAATGAATAAGATGGACAGATTGCTCACTGATGCTTTACAAAAGCAGTCCTTGGGAAAGCTACAACTACGTGTGTAAGATCTCACTGTATTGAACACAATTCTATGGTTTGAATATGATTTGAATTTATAGGACATCCAATCCAGTAACTTCCTAATATCATTATTTTTAATAATAAAAATGACCAAATGTCATGTTTTTTCTTTAAACTATAATTTAAAAAAGTATACTTTGTGTTTTAATTTAATTTAATTTAATTTTATTTTATTTTATTTTATTTTATTTTATTTTATTTTATTTTATTTTATTTTATTTTATTTTTTTTATTTATTTATTTATTTATTTATTTTTTTTTTTTTATAAATCGACTGTGTATATATATACTGTATAAAAAATAGTTTTATTTCTTTAGGTGCTTGGATGCCTTCTGTATCTATGGCAGTGCCGGAAAGGTGGAGGAGCCGTATGTCACCATCACCCGTAAGAAGCAGATCCCCCGGGAAGGGCAGGCCGAGGAGGTGGAACAGGAAGTGGGCCAGGCAGAGGGGAAGTTAGTCACCCACAGGGCTGCTTTTGCCAGGACATCGGTCATACAAGCCTTCCTGGGCTCTGCACCCCAGCTCACACTGCAACTCTACATCTGTGTGCTGCAGAAAGGGGTGTCCATCGGGAGAGGTGGGAGTGCACACACACATGCACACTAAGCAGTATCAAGTACATTCTGACACACCTAAAATAGACTAGGTTAATAAAGGCTTTTTGAGAAACTGAAAGCTTAGTGCCATACTGTAATTGATTTTATAACATGCCTCTCCTGAATGCTTGATTCTGATTGATCAGTTGCATGATTTAGTTCGATATTTCTGAATAAAGATCTTTGCCTTTGACAGCTGATTGCTTACTCGAGAAACCTGTTTCCTAGAAAGATGTGCTCATGTTTCCTTGCTTTCCAATTAAGCTAATAAAATGTGCTCATGTTTCCTTGCTTTCCAATTAAGCTAATAAAAAAATTCGATTAATTATCACAAAATAAGTCACTTTGAGTTATGCAAGATTATGACAACTCTTTGCCAGAATGAGGGTCTGACTCTTAAAAATCAAAACATCCAACTTTCACATTTCCAGAATGAGAACGGCTTCTTAAATTGTCTTAAGGATTTCTAGAGCTTGACTAAGACTTTTCTTATTCCTGCTTTGTTTTTGTTCTGTTATATGGCCTCATGAAGTACAACGTCCAAAGTGGAGCATTGCAAGCTTATAAGCTTATGACTTTCATGGTTAATGAGTTTTGTCATTTCCTGCATTCTTCTGTAAAGTGTTAAATGTCAGGGAGAGCGGTTGGTTTTTATATCACTGAGGCATAGCATGTGTCCGCCCAACCAATACGATCTATGCACAGTGTCTTTTGCACATTCTCTAAGTTTTCTCTATAGAATAATCTCTCTGTAAGTCCTGTAAGCATTGAACTGCTCCCCCAACTAAATTTAACAAGCACTCCTCAGTGACACATTCTACACACATGCTTGAGTTACATCGAATGCCTCTGAAATGACTTCTAGTTGTGTACTATCTGTTTCCTCTTGTTATCTCAAGGACGCACACTTAGTTTCTGAGTATATCAGCAAGAATAGAAAGCGTGTTTTCAGACTGTATGTACCAGCTCAGCATACAGAAATTATTTATGAACTAAGCTACAGATTCAATTAGTTTAAAATACCCAGAAGCGCTACTCAACAATAAACAGTCACTGAAAATAACCAATAAAGAACATACAATGCCAATAGTCTGAGACTATGATACATTAAAAAAACATTTGTATTTATTCAAACCTGGAAAACGGGATTATTTATTATTATTATTATTATTATTAAACCTGTTAGGACTATTAGGATTTCTTGTGAAAATAAGTAAAAAACAACATATAATGCCAATATTCTGAACAAATTCTGCTAAAATTCATGTACACCTATTTAGACATTTCAACTAGATTGCTATGCTAATAATAATAATTATGAAAAATTATAAATGTGAATTATATTACAAATGCAAGGAAACTGTCTCTTTTTTTACTGTTGGACACTGTATATTGTAGACAGTTCAGGCATTTGCAAGCTGTTATTTGGTATAATTAGAGTTTTACTCTCCACCCATCAACTGTCAGGAGTACAGGAGAATATTAGGAGTTATAGACTGACTCTGCCTTGCAGATATGTAGTCCTCCACGCTGTGTGAGGAATGTGTTGACAGCCTTGCGGCCTATCCTTGAAAGCAGTATTGCAGATCATAATGGATAGTGAATCAGACTGACCCCATTACCCACGAGGCATAGAGTAATGAAACGGTGACTGACTTTAGATCAGATGGAAGGCTGATGGAGGCCATATGTTTGCACTGCTGGTGGATTTGAGCCTTCGGGGTATCTGCTTTTGTTATCTTTTGTTACTTTAGAATAATAGTAAACAGTAGTAGTAAACAGTTTATTATGTAACCAAATCGCAACATATTACGCACCACAGTTATGGCAGCCCAAAACCAAATAAAATTTAAAGTAAAGAGAGATTTTATTGAATTTGCCCTGAATTTATTTTAGTATGGATTTTTTTGCTGTTTATTAACTGTATTTTTTTTACTTAATTTGTGTATTTATTTTATATTTATTTATTCCTTCAATTTTTTATTAGTGCATTTATTTACAGTATTTATAAAGCTATTGATTAAATAAAACGTGAAATGAATTGGGTATTAATTTATTTGATTTTTTATTATTTATTTATACTTTTTTCATTTATTTATTTATACATTTTTAATTTACAAATTTTTATTTATTTATTTTTAGATTTATAGTCATGCATTTCTTTTTTCATTCTGTCTTTTTTTGTTTAATTGTTTATTTTGTTTTATTTATACAGTCATTTATTATATGCAACTGAAATGTGAAATGGGTTGGGTATAAATGTATTTCTTTATACTTTTATTTTAATTTTTAGATTTTCATTCATTCATTCAATTATTTATTTGTACATACTTTTGCTTTTATTTATTTTTTAATGTATGCATTTACGGTATTTCTTTCAATATTTATTCATGTATTTATTTTTTATGTGCAACATGAAAATGAGGAGGGTCATATATAGTCATATTTTTCTTTTTTCTTTCTTTCTTTCCTTGTTTAATTGTTAATTTATCCTTTCAGCATGTTTAGGCCTCTACACCCACTAAAGTGGTTTATTCAGTATCCACTTACTAATGCAAATGTTCGTTCAATTGCTTTCAACCACAAAGTATGTTTGGATTTAACGTAATTATAATGCATTTCATTCTTTTTGCTCTCTGCCAGGTACGTTGATGGTCATTTCCCTTCTCTCGATTGTATATGGAGCCCTACGCTGCAACATTCTGGCCATAAAGATACGCTACGACGATTACGAAGTCTCTGTGCGTCCGTTGGCATACCTGTGCGTGTTCCTGTGGCGAAGTTTCGAGATCGCCACACGCGTGGCAGTACTGGTCCTCTTCAGCTCTGTGTTGAAAGTATGGGTGCTTCCCGTGGTGTCTGCCAACTTCGTCTTGTTTTTTCTGCACCCGTGGGTTCTGTTCTGGAGCAGCCGCTCTCCTTTCCCAGAGAACATTGAGAAGACGTTGACACGTGTAGGGACCACTATTGTGCTTTGCATGTTGACCTTCCTGTACGCCGGCATCAATGTCTTCTGCTGGTCCGCCGTTCAGCTTAGATTGAACGACCCCGATCTAATCGATAAAGGTCAGGCGTGGAGGCGCCTCGCTGTGTACTATTCCTTTCGTTTTGTTGAGAACACTGGGCTGATTTTGATGTGGTACGTCCACCGGACTGAGTTCTACCAATGGGTGTCTGCTCCCGTGTTAGAAGTGTCGCTGTTGTTGGGTTATGCCACAGCGGTTTTCTTTATGTTACTCTTTTACCAGTTTTGCCACCCCTGCAGACAGCTCTTCTCATCCAGTCCAGCCCAAGGCTTTTGGGAATGCTGTGGATCCCTCTGCCGGCTTCGTGGGACGCTTTCCCAGCCGGGCTCCATGAGGACCAAGCCACCAGGGAAAGACACTGGAGACGATCCATCCTGCGTTACCAAAGGGGACATTGGAGAGAGTTTGTGCGGCGCTGTGTGAGCAGAGCACATCTTAAAAAAATTTCGTCAACTCATAAGAACAATACTGGTTTTAACCTAGATAAAAGGGATTTTTGAACTCCACTGACTTTTATTGCATAAACAAAGGCAGTTTGTCACATAAACCATTTGAAACATGAGGGTGAGTAAATAATGTAGGTGAACTATGCCTATAAAAACCATTGTGTGAAATGCCCTTTAAGGATTAAAAGGGAGAAATGTACAGTAATGAAAATTTTGGATTTCTGGCTTTATAATGGAATGCAAAAGTTGTACTTTGAGATGAATATATTTTTTCTTGTTTGGTTTATGAGCCAGCATGTTTGATTGAAGCGCATGTTAAATTCCCTACCAAGATAAAACTGCTGTTTTTGTCATGTGATGTGGGAGCGCACTGTCCCTCGATTAATGTTATGGCTGTCTCTGTGTATGGATTATTTCAAGCAGATTTATTTAAACGATTGTAATTAAGCTGTTGATTTTTCCATTACTTTGGGGGAATCGCTTTCTGAAAAATGTCTGACAACCTCTCAGGTTCATTATTAACACTTTCTACTAAATTATCTTGTTACTCTACTCAAACCGTGAACTTAGTCTTAAATGGTCATAAGACCAACATTTGATAACATAAGGCCTAAATTCAAGCAATTGTCTGAAATGTAATGCATAAAGAAAATTATAGTCCTTCTTAGTCCTGCAAAGAATGATTTAATCAGTTGTTTTTTTATTTCCTTTGTTTACATTCCTCTTTTGTACTTGTCTCATCTGGAGACCTCTTTCGCACATTATTTTTATTTTTTCTACAGAAAGTGTCATTATTTTCATTGAAAGCAGTAGATGATTGTATCCCAACTTTACTGCCCCCTTGTGGAGAGCTGAATAGTTTCAGTTTATTTATTTTGCAAGACTTTGTGATTGGGTTAGATCTGGAAACTCCCTTAAAATACATACACCACTGCTTTTGATGTGTGCAACTGTCAGCTAAACCCATAATACAATTAAAATAAATAAAGGAGAATGTTATTTTGTCCATGGTGGTACACAATTTATTGAACTTCTGTTGTTATTTAATCATTTTAAGAAACATTCTCATTGTGTTTACTGTATATTTTGTGTGTTTCTGATAACTTAAAACCAGTTTACAATCACACTGTATATGCTCAAGAGGACAAATTTTGAAATCGTGACACTACCACAACTAAAAATGAATGACAGGCTTGACTAACAATCAGAAAGAGAACTGAGAATCATCTGACTGCCTCTTTAGGTTGAGGAACTTTGCTTGATAGTTTCCCGTGGGCTCACAGTTGTGATAATATTTCCTGCTTCTCTGCTTTATAAACCAAATCCCTTTTTTGTCTTGTGGCTTTCTTCAAAATCGTCCACCCAGACTTCTCTAGGTCTTTTTACACCGCTCGACATCATGGGAAACTTTGCTGCAAACGAAGGACTCTCTATTTTTGTTATTGTAAGCTATTGGAGTTGGACCTTTTACCTTTCTAATTTTTAAAATCTTCATCTTTGGATCTCATAATTGTTTTTAATCGCATTTGTGTGTGTGTGTGTGTGTGTGTGTGTCACATTATTTTTCTTTTTCTTAAACATTCTGAAGAACAGAGTTTATAATATATTTACTTAATCAGTATGCAAATCTTCTCAGACTCTCTCTGTTGTGTTTTTCAGCTGGTTTGGCTCGGTATCAATGCGTTTCTCTTTGTGCACTTTTATATGGCATTTTTGATTGATAGATACTACTATACTAGAGTCATCCTTGGGGTAAGTATCAAAAAGCATTGAAAATTAAACATTTAATTTATTCAATTATGTATAAATATGATAAATGTATACTTGTTGAATTTGTTTGTGATTGTATAGTATCATATTGATATCATTCCTAATAGTGAATATTTGTGTAGTTACACTCCAGTGTTAATTATGATAAATTATATTGTTATTTTAATTTGATATTTGTATATTGTACTAAGCTAATGTATTGTACTCAGAGTTTAGATAAGTACAGTGCTCATATGTAGGTTTATATAGTTGATCTGCAAGTAGTTTTCAATGCATCAGTGAATATGTTGTTCAGAGCTTAAAATAGGAAATGAAACTTTCCCTTGACTCTATGGCTCATTTTCACCGTCCCTCTCTCACTCAGCATGCTCTCTCATGGGCCAGAGCTCCAGCTGCATGTCTGAATTTTAACTGCTTGTTGATCTTGCTGCCCGTCTGCAGAAACCTGCTCTCGTTCCTCCGCGGATCCATACAGGTCAGTTAAAGGGCAACAGAGCGAAAGTGAAAGGCTTATCTACTTCAGGTAATGAAAGCGAAAAGCCTGCATCTCTACATTAATGGTGTGTGTGTGTTTGCAGTGCTGCAGCCGCACTGCGGCCCGTCAGCTAGACAGAAACATCACTTTCCACAAACTAGTGGCCTACATGATTGCCCTCCACACAGGTACCACAAGAAAGACTATTCACTTGATGCTTTTAAATATTTTTGTTCATGTTTTAAATCTTTTCCCAACCCTAGACTCTAAAAAGGCACAAAATCATGTACCAAGTATATTTTATATTCATGGATGAAATTCTGTAAGCCTTGCTGATGATGTCTTGTATATTCTCCCAGCCATCCACATCATAGCTCACTTGTTTAACTTTGAGCGATTCATGGATTCCCAGCTTATGATCAACAGCAGTCACCTGCCTTACGTGCTTTCTCAGATTGGCAACAATGACAACAGATCCTACCTGAACCCCATCAGAAGCAATGAGACGGTGAGGTTTTTACTATGCGTTTCCATTACAACGGTTTCTGTAGCAGGAACTTCCAACTGATCTCACTTCAGCCCCGTAGGATAACCTCCCACTTCCACCCACGGTTACATCACATAACCATCATGCTGCTGCTGCTGCTGTTCACATGATTTTAAATATTCTGTTGCTATGGTTTTGCTGTGATGACCCGGTGGACAAGAGGATGAGATGCCTGTGTTCATAACAAAACTATTAATAGTGCCATGTTTAAACACAATCAACACACACATCATATGACAGACATAAAATGATCTACTAGCTGCTATTTAGAGCAACTATGACAGATTTGAACTGTTTTGTGGGTTTGTGTTTTACCTCTATATAGGCCTACTACCGTTTGGGAATGGGGAAGAGTTTTTAAATATTTTGGAAAGAAGTCTCTAATGATCTGTGTTTATTTGATCAGGAATACAGTATGTTATTAATATTAATATTAGTAATAATATTACTATTTAACATAATTGTTTTCTATTTTAAAATACTTTCAAATGTAATATTCTTGTGATGGCAAAGCTAAGTTTAGAAGCCATTACGCCATTATGATCCTTTAGAAATTAAGGAATTAATTTCTTAATTTCCTAAATAAAGGAATTTAGGAATTAAGAAATATTAATTAATTAAGATCCCTTTATTTTGAAAGGGAATCTTTTGTAAAGTTATAAATGCACATTTGATTCATTGAATCGTCTTTGCTGAATAAAAGTATTTATTTAAAAAAAAGAAAAAAAACACACCGACCCCAAACCTTTTAACTAGTGCATCTGAGACTGACATTTAATCAAATTAGATTTTTGCTAAGAAAGATCTACTTTTTTTATGTAATATTGCTTGTATTGTATGTTGCATTTTAAGTGATGTTTCATGTTGCATTTTTGTATATTTTGATTTCCCAGAACCCAACCATAGTGATGTTTACTACTATAGCAGGACTGACGGGGGTGGTCATCACCCTTGCCCTCATCCTCATCATCACTTCATCCATGGAGGTCATCAGAAGGTCATATTTCGAGGTGTTCTGGTTCACCCATCACCTGTTCATCGTCTTTTTCATTGGTTTGGTGACTCATGGAATCGGGTGAGTGTTTCTATTAATAGTTGTATTTTTTGTTAATCAAAACCAAAACCACATCTGTATTTCACAATATCATCTTTCTATACTTTCATTCAGCAACAATGCATTAAAAATGATCAAAGATGATGCAGTAGAACTTTGAACTTTCTATTCATGAAAGAATCATGAAAATTTAATGCAAATGTTTCCACTCAAGCATTAAGGAGCATATCTATTAATAGGAAATGCACCAAATTAGTTTTTTTGGAATCATATCTGAAGGACCAAACTTTTGGTGGCGTATATGCGTTATATAAACTTTTGTTGTGTACGCTTTTGTTAACCTGTATAGCTACAACCCAGCCAGCATGAATGCATGTAAACTGCATCTTTAAGAAATACAGTAATATGCAAAATGCGATTTATTCACTGGATCCACCAGATGTTTTTGCCAGGCGTCACTCACATTGATTGGATACTTCGCTTTTCCTCTCATTTGTGCTGTTTAAAGTTGTTGCGCTCTGCTTTCTCAATACGGTCAATACCACAATTCCTTGCATGCATTCTGCTCATCACTAATAAGGGATGATTTGAAAACAAACACCCACTCATTTCTCCTCGTTCATGCCAGTTGAACACATGGCTAGACAAATTTAAGCTAATATAAGGCAGGTTTTTTAGCCTTTAATGAATCATAATAGCGTATCTCAGTCATAATACTGTACATGTTGACAGGCACATAATGCTAGCAAGAAAATAACCTTGCATTATTTATTCAGTAACAGTTTGTGTTTGTGTGTGTGTAGGCGTATCGTGCGAGGCCAGACTTTGGAAAGCGTAGAGGCCCACAATCCAATCAAATGTCACAGCCACTTTGAGACCTGGGGTCAAAACGGCACCCACTGCCCAGAACCCGTCTTTGCTGGGAATCCCCCGATGGTATACCTCAACATAATCTCAATACATTGAGCATTTCATTCACCATTCTGATGGCATCTCAACTTGTACTTCCTCTTATAGACATGGAAGTGGGTGGTTGGCCCCATGTTTCTATATGTATGTGAGAGACTGGTGCGATTCTATCGCTCGCAGCAAAAAGTGGTTATCACCAAGGTTAGTCAGAGAAGCTATTTGATTAGCAACCACTAGAGTTCTTCCTTTCTTACTATATTGCATCACTTTACAGGTAGTGATGCACCCATCCAAGACACTTGAGCTGCAGTTGAAGAAGAAGGGCTTTAAGATGGAGGTCGGTCAATATGTTTTCATGCAGGTCCCGTCCATCTCTCAGCTAGAATGGCATCCCTTTACCTTGACCTCTGCCCCGGAGGAAGACCACTTTAGCGTGCATATCCGAATTGTAGGGGATTGGACACAAGGCCTTTATACAGCCTGCGGAGGTGACAAAACCGTGGTGCTGGATGCTTGGACACTACCAAAGTAAGATTAAAGAGACCAATTCATCAAGAAATGAACATTCTGTCAGCATTTACTCGCATTCATGTTGATCCATGCCCCTAAATACAACAAAATACAAGATAATTTTTATTATACTATAAAAAAAAATCACTATTCTGAGACAGCAGAAACGCACTGTTTTTGTGCACTTCTCTTTAAATGCAAATGAGCTGCTGCTCCCTGCCCACTTTTTCAGAAATGCTGCGTCTGAAATCGCATACTGCTTAAGTAGGTACTACATTTAAAATTGAACATACTACTCGACCGTTAAAACAGTACTTTCTATATAGTATGAATGTGAGTAGTATGAATGGAATTCGGACGTACTACATCCGCCATATTGATGTTGTCACGTGT
>JAUCNO010000044.1:8383789-8409563 GCA_032353835.1 Enteromius viviparus
ATATATATATATATATATATATATATATATATAAAGTTAATTTTTTTAAATGTATATATATATATATATATATACATACACACGCACAGATATGCAAGTATTATTTTATTCTATTTTTTACATTGCTAAAATACTGAAAAAATTTACTTCTCTTTTCTGCTTTCCAGATTAAGGCAGATTATGGACCACTCCAGATTGAGATTAGGCTATTAGCCTATGGCTTTGTCTTGAAAATATCTTGTTTTTTTCAGCTACTTACCAACATGGAATTTTGTGCATGAAACCAAATATATTTGCAGAACATTTCAAAATCACTCATCATTATTATTTGGGAAATATCATACCCAAACAGCTAAATGTGAGTGACATCTTGGGAAATGTGTCTGTCTAAGTGATTTATCAGCTGTGGATGGCAGAAAACACTCAGTGCAGCTCTTTGTTTGAATGACAGTCTTTCCTACCTTTCACACAAGTGGGTTTATTCACAGTGGTTTTTGTTCCGAGGCCCAGCTGTCCCCAGTTATTGCTGCCAAACATAAACAGCTTCCCATTTTCTAAACACAATAGGAACAGTGACAGCATAAATGTACAAAATAATGATGGAGTAAGACTGCATTTACCCATAACCACCACTAAAATCATAAATCATACCTGTCACCAGTGCTGTGTGCTCATCTCCACAGGCAATTCTCAAAGGTACATCATTTTTTAACCAGAATTTACTGGGAGCATTATCTGCGAATTTACTCTTTCCAAAAGTGAAGACAGCTCCGGATTCTAAAATAAAAAGTAGATCAATGCAGACAGACAGATTTAGTGTCACCATATTGGTGTTTTAGACTTGTGCAGTAATTCAGATTACGGTTATCAAAAATAAGCTGTTTTTATCATAAAGCATAGAGTATTACGACTTATTGCGTAATACTTTGTATGACTTTTAGTTAAAAATGTCTGGTTCTTTATGTATTCGTATACACACACATTAATATGGTTATTAATTAATTGTTTAAAGTTACTTTACAGAGCAGGGAGAGAAAGAGAGGCGTGACCACATGGCGTGGTTGCCTTGGCGACAGGTAGCCACAGGCGTCAATGAAAGAGCGGGACAGAGTGTTCAGTGAATAAAATACTAAACACAAACAGCCATTTATAGTTAAAGACAATAATACATACTATATTAGCAGGGCATAAAAGCAGTTAACGTTAAGGCATGTTTACATCAGTGCATCGTTCGCTTCCACTATGTAACTTAGCGCCGTTATATAGCCTGTATGCTAATCAGAAACAACCAATAGAGTTAAAGAAACACAGGTGTCGCAACTGAAAATAGCAAAACATTTTACACTTTTGATCACTGATGCAGCACATAATATTTACCAGGGATCTCATCTTCTGTTTCTCCGGCCATCTCCCCCGATTAATCAGCTTATTTACGCTGGGCTCTAGGATGTGTGACCAAGAAGCTTCTAACATGACCGAAACTGTCCGCTTTACATGCTCTTCCGCGTTACAGTGTCACGTGTTACTCTTCAGCTTCTTTAACTGGTTACTTGAAACTTTGGAAAATATTTAATTGCTTCAAGTTTACTCTTTTGTGCTTTTCATATACAGTATATACATTTATCGTCTGTGTATACCTATGATAAATGTATTTCATTAAATAAATAACATTAAATAATTTATATTTTTAGGCTACTTAAGATATACATAATTGATTTTATATATAATACAGTTGTTAGATACATTAAATTCATGTGCTTTTTAAAATATGTTTTAAAGAAGTCTCTTAATCTGCTCACCAAGTGTGCATTTGTTTGATCCTGAGTACGTTTCTTTAATTAATAGAAAGTTCAGAAGAACAACATTTATCTGAGATGGAAGTCTCTTGTAACGTTATAAATATCTTTATCATCATTTAAAGCATCTTGCTCAATTAAAGTGGCATATACACACACACACACACAGCAATAAACAATTGAAGAGGATCAAAAAGTTCTATTAAAGTTAAGTTAAAAAAATAAAACAATACCCATTCCTGGACAACTTTGATGACCTTTTATGAGCCACTTCAAATATTGACTACTTTATATATATATTTATATACATTAAATGTTGCATTATGTTGCAAAAGCTTTTTATTTTAGATAAATGATCTTCGTTAAAGAGTCCTGAAAAGTTAAATATTTATAATAATAATAATAATAATAATAAATAAATAAATGCTTTGTTAAACAGCAAATCAACATATTATGATGATTATTTTAAGGATTATATGTTACGGAAGCCTGGAGTAACAGAAAAAGTAGCTTTGATCAAGGAATAAAATACATTTTACAATTTATTCAAATAGAGACCAGTTATTTTTAACACTAAGCGTATTTCACAATATTACTGCTGTATTTGCTGTATTTAAAATCATATAAATGCTGGGTTGGTGAGCAGAAGAAAATGAATAAATAAATAAATCTTATAATAATAAATAAATACAACTTTTAACTTGAAGTGTACAGTTTTCGTATTCAATACACTATAATATTTTTTTGTAATATTAAAAAATGCAATATTGAGAATCACTAACAACAGCAACACAATTTTCTATATCTGTATATTTTAGAAATTAAACAACAACAGCAATATAATAATAATATTATTCATAATAATTAATTATTTATAATAATAATTTATAATAATAATAATACGTAGTCGAAAAATATAAAGTAAGTCTAATTTTACACAACAGAATCGTTTGCAAACCCACATAAATAGTATGTGGTGCCATTGAATGGCCTTCCCTGTCGTTTCCACCTTAGAGTGGAGTGGCTAGACAGCGAAGAATCTCCAGACAAACGCCTCTTCCGGTTCAGTCTGTAAACAGTGATCTCATCGCTAATCTTGCGCCGTCTTCCTTTAGCAGAGTCTCCCAGCATGAGCGGCGCGCCGTCTCCACAGAAATGATCGTGAACGCGAATGTGTATTTTTCCGTGTCCTTACCATCCGCCCGTTCTTTTGACATAATTATGAGTAGCTGGGGATCTCTGAGTTAGCCTGGAGCATGCTAGCATGCTTATTAGCCTGTAAAGGGGGCAAACAAGCAGCTGCCTGGTGCAAGCTCTGTTAAAGCTGCTTTAAAGTGTTTTCCCACAGGGTTTTCTGCTTGGAGAATAATGGAAGGCGTGCTTTACAAATGGACAAACTATATGACAGGTAAAAGTGAATGGCATTGACAAACTGACACTTGAGCTGTAGACTGCAAGTAGCACAAGATCTGTTTCATGATGATGCATGTAATATTCTCTGCTAATGTATGCAACTTTGTTGATTTGTGTTTTGAATTGCCTTTTGCATTGCTTCTTTATGTTGAGTGAGAGTAATGTAGTTCATACCTCATGCGATTTTACAACACTTCAAGAAAGCGTAGTTGCGTTTGCCATCTGTTTATACTTTGTTTTATAACAGGATGGCAGCCAAGGTGGTTTGTTCTGGACAATGGCATTATTTCATACTATGATTCACAAGATGATGTCTGCAAAGGTAGCAAAGGCAGTATTAAGATGTCAGTATGTGAAATTAAAGGTGAGATTTGAGGTTGGACATCTTACTCCTTACGACAAATTAAACTGGTAATTTTCTGGAATGTTTGACTTCCTTGTGTGTGCTTCAGTTCACCCAACTGACAACACGCGCCTGGAGCTGATCATACCTGGAGAACAGCATTTTTACGTGAAGGCGGTGAATGCTGCGGAGAGGCAGAAGTGGCTGGTGGCTCTAGGAAGCTCCAAAGCTGGACTCATTGACACTAGAACCAAAAAAGAAAGGGGTGGGCTTCTATTACCAGTTTGTTAAAAATAAATATCATACATTTTGTCCTGTTTTACAGAAGATGCCCACTACAATGTCATTAAGTGTAACAATTTTGTCAGGCATATTTACCACACAAATCAATTTATGACATAATAAAAAAATAATTATTTTTTCCCTTAAATACTAATTAGTTGTAATTAAATAAAATTGCCACTATCCTAGGTTTTGCCCATTTGTCTGTAAAAATCTTTAACTAATTTAAAATACAATGAAATTTAATATGCTTCCTTATTATTTTATATATTTTAATATGTACAATTCAGAATAAGCATGTTGTTTGAATTGTTGCATAAATGTTGTGTTAAACTGAATGACGATGCATCTTGACATTTTATTCTCCACAAACTTACTTGAAACCTTAAAATTAAACACTTTACTTACATTTAATATTGCCATAAATTCACTTTTGAAATCATCTTAATGTCCCATGTATAAAAGTAAAAAAAAAAAAAAACATAATTTAATCAAATGTAAAATTACAGATTTAAAGGGTTAGTTCACCCCAAAAAATGTAACTTCTGTCATTAATTAATTTCAATTTCAATTCAATTAATTTTGGTGGGGGGGTGAAAACAAGAGCTTTCTGACCCTGCATAGACAGCAATGCTACTGACGCGTTTAAGGCCCCGAAAGGTAGCAAGTACACCATCATTAAAATAGCATTTCTTTGTGCGTGTCTTTATAAAATGAATGTTGAACCATTTGAGCGATTGACTATTTTAATGGTGTTCTTACTACCTTTCTGAGCCTTGAACACGTCAGTTGTGATGCTGTCTATGCAGGGTCAGAAAGCTCTTCAGTTTCATCAAAAATATCTTAATTTGAACAAAGGTCTTATGGATTTGGAACAACATGAAGGTGAGTAATTAATTACAATTTTAATTTTAGGGTGAACTATTCCATTAAATAAATCCTATTTAATATTGTATTGGCATTACATAATTAGAATAGAATAATATGCTGATAAAGTATAATGTTGTCAGAGTTCATGTTTCCTAGTTGCGCGTCAGTAAGCTTGACTACTAAGCAGTATCGGGGCCCATTAACAGTTGCATTTCCTTGTCTAATGGGTTTTTGCAGAGTTAACAGAAACCACAGAATCCCTGAAAACCAAGATGTCAGAGCTGCGCCTGTACTGTGACTTACTAATGCAGCAAGTGCACACTGTTCAAGAGTCAGTGGAACAGGAAGGAGAGTCGACGGTGGCCAGCACTGAGGTAAGGTCTTTTCGTTCAAACCACAGTAATTATTGCAGCTGGGTGGGTGTGATATAAAGTTTGTCATCATAATAATCAACTCTTTTAAACCAAATAGTTGTATTTTTTTCCCAGACGAGGAATGAGGCGTCCTCATTATTGAGTGCCACCTGTGAAACCTTCATCAAAACACTGGAGGAATGTATGCAAATTGCTAATTCCAAGTTTAAGACTGATATGTTGCAGTCCAGTCCGTCTGATTCCATCATGTCCCCTGTGTCCCCCTCTCCCGTCCAAATGTCTCGGGTAAAGACGCAAGCACTTAATTTTCTTTTTTTTTTTTTTTTTATATTGGAATGTATGCTATTTTTTATAGAAAGTTATTTGGGTGAATTTTGCAAAGACATGCCCAAGTCCCCAATATTTTTAACCTAAAGGAGATATAGCTTGTTTTTGACAATTTACATTGTGCATTCTTTTCATGACAATTAACAAATCAAATAATTAAGTACATTTTCATCCCAAATTCTGATTATCTCAAATAATATATTTTGCTTTTGTTTACGTTTTTGTAGTGAGAATATTTTTATATCCCCCCTAAAACTTTCTTTATGTATAACGTATTGTTTATTTTCTGATTTTGTTGAAAAATATGACTTGGACATTATTCTTTGCTCACTCACTTGCTTGTAGTAACATGTATGATGCTATTTTAGAATTATATATTATATAAATACAATTTTTTTTTTTTTTTTCTCCAGTTTTCATTTGAATTTTTGTACTTTTGGTGCTTATCCTTAAAATTAATTTATTTCAATTAATTGCAATTCAATTTTTTTTTCATTAATTTGATTTCAGCTGCAGTTGAACAAAAATACACTTTACATTAAGATGCCATTTGTTAACATTAGTTAATGTATTAACTAACAATCAGAAATGCATTTACACTATTCATTAATCTTTATTAATATTACATCATTAAAGTACAGTTGTTCATTGTTTGTTCATGTTAGTTCACAGTGCATTAACTAATGTTAACAAACGCACCTCATGATTTTAATAATGCAATAGTTAATACTGAAATTAACTTTAAGATTAATAACTGCTGTAGAAGTATTGTCCTTTCTTAGTTTATGTTTACTAATGTTGTTAACTAGTGTTAACTATTGAACCTTATTCTAAAGTGTTACCAAATAATACAAAATAATAATACATTTTTTAGTTTTCTTTAACGATAACACCACTGGTTTTGCACTTGATTATACGATGTAACCCATTTCTCTCTCTCTCTCTCTCTCTTTGGATTATTGTATAGATGAAGCGCTCAATCAGCCATCCTGGCACCTACAATTATGAAAGGTACATAATGTTTACACAACACACAGATCTCTTGTTTTTGGTCCAGAGAGCTTATGCTGTTATTTTATGAGTGCCTATAAATACAGGTGCTGTTTTCCTTCAAGGTCGAGCTTGCCAAAAGAAAGCATGGCATTGCAGAAGTCCTCCCAGAGGCGGACACGGACATGCTCCGATACAGAAGCTCACAGCGACAGAGGGGCCGAGGAGACAGAGCGTGAGTCACACACACACACACACACACACACACACACACACACACACACACATCTGACGCTGTGCCCACCCACACACTGATCAAATTCAGTTCCTGACTCACCTAAATACTTAGTTTGCACCAGACATTGTTGCTGGTGCAGTCACTGAATCTTGAAGGCATGAATACCGCTTCGGCACTAATAATGCAATCCAGCATGAAAAAATGATCCCCCTGCGCCTCTCGTGTTTTTCACAGGCTTGATGTTCCACAGAGCCAACATTAATGGTGACTCCACTCCAAGTATCCCAGAAGAGGTTGGAACGAGCACAAAGTTCCTGTCGGAAACTGACACTCCGGAATCTGACCTTTCCCTCTGAACCGAGACAGCTTATGAGATGGGGAATAAAAGGAAAACTCGTACTGCTGTGCAGTCAAAGATTGCAACGTTATATACAGTAGATGGATTTTACAAAGTATTGTTTTATTTCCCGATGAAGAGGAAATTTGGTGGCACTTTATAAAAACAGATTATGAAGAAAACAGTAGTCTGATTTGAATGTTTATACTCTTCCAGGTATTTTAAAAGATATTCGTTTGCCTTGATTCTGATGTTTTTCCTTTTTTGTCATAAATAATTATTGCTGTATCCCTTCAGTGAAGAGTTGAAGATGTTTGTACTGGATTTCTAACGTGTTGTGCAGTTGCCTTTGTTAAATGGGAACCTTGATGAAAAGGTTTTTGTTGCTGTGCCAAGGGGTTGTGCATACGTGCTGACATTAACTTTGACAGTTTGGGTTTTTTTTATTCACTCGGCATGCAATGTTGTTCATTAGTTCATGCTGCAGAATACATTTATTTATTTTTGTATGTCACTAGAATTTTCTCCCAAAATTGTTTTTGCCTTAATTCTTTGCATGGAGGAATTCGATCCTTTAATTAGTGTAATGTTTGGAAACAATTATTAAAAAGGTATAGCAAGATAATTATTTCTTTTATCTACAAAAATCAAAGTAGGTTTATAAGTATGAGGGTGTTTTTAAATATTAATCTCTGTAATCATGTTTTATCAAACGCAGAGGAAAAGAGAAAATTAATAATACAAATGAAACTCTTTCATGCAGTGATGACTTGAGTTTTTTTTTTTTTACTCACGGTGCATTCAGTGTTGTTTATACATTTATGATGCAAAACTCATTTACATATTTATTTTCGTATGTAACTAGCATTTTCTTCACAAAGTCGTTTACTCACTGTGATGTGTGGGTAATTCTACAGAATTCCAAAATTCAGAGTCGGAAATGTCTTGAAACATTTTTTTTCCCCAAAACAATTAGTATGCAAATTGTAAGATATTCAAGGTACACTTATTATTGCAGTTTATTTTGTTATATTGTATTTTCAGAATTTTTTTTTATTATTTGTCACTACTGAAACACAGTAAATTTAATTAGAAGGGTTATATTAACCTTTTAAGAATTGTCTTCTATATTGTAAATATATTTTTTGCTACTTTAATAAAACAATTCAGAGTAAAATCAGTAACAATTAAATTTTTAACAATATTTCAAGTGTAATTTATTAGATGTTTTATTTTAAGTCCTTTGTAAAAAAAAAAAAAATTGATCCAACCGGTTTCGAAGTTGATTTAGTTTGTATAAGAAATAAGCCCCGGCAGTTTATTTCCCGCCACGCTGAAGGGGCTTATTTTGCGATAACTACAGGCTGCTTGAACATTATCCCGCTTATTACATGGCTACTTGCCACATAAGGAAAAAAAACTGGACATAAATATGAATTTGAAACAATTTATTGGCATATTTGTTTTAAATTAACATTTTCATCGTTCCGCGAAACGATATAGTACCATGTGACTAACATTCAAACGTTAGTAAGACAATTTATAACATCTACATATGAATATATAACAACTAATGTATTTTAAATTTTCCATTGTTAATTGTGGTTGTCGAGTGTTTGTCACAAGATGGCGCCAAACCGTAATCTTTGTTGTCGCGGAGGGATTTTAAACATACAAGTAGTCCCGGGTATGCGTTATTACTTTGGAGCGGTTATTATTTGAAAAGAACGAACCTGCGAATGTCTCAACTGACCAATCAGAATCAAGCATTCCAGAGAGCCGTGTACTAATGTTAACAAACACAACTTGTGATTTACATAATGCATTAGTAAACGCTGAAATTAACATTAATTAAGATTAATAAATGCTGTAGAAGTCTTGTTCATTCTTAGTTCATGTTTACTAATGTTAATTAAGGAAACCTATTGTAAGGTGTTAGCCAAAAAAAAAGTCACTACCGAAAATCCACCAAATGTTTTGGTAGTGACTGTTTCAGTAGTGACAATTTTAGATACTTAGCTCAACGATCATCTTATGGTTTAGCTTGCACAGTTCTGAACAGTGGTACAAATAAAAAAAATTTATGTAGAATACATACAGAAATGTATGTATGTAGAATAACTCCCAAAAAAGTGTGCTTAATAGCAGAAAAAAGGCATTCGGTAGTGACAGTCCTTAAAATTAGACAGATTTTTCATACTTTTTGAACAAATTTACCTCATGATTTTATATATACACTTACTATTGTTTTAAATATTACTGTTTGTTGAATAGAAGATAGAAAGAGCTTTGTTAACATCTAAGATTTGTTTGCGATACAGCAATGCTGGGAATGTCCTGTAGCCTATAGGGGGGAAAAAATTAAAAATGCAATCTTTGGTGAGGTTATTGCTTTTATCCCATTTGGTCAAGTATGAGTTAAATAATAGTAAAATATAATATTTTTATGCAGCCATATTTTTGTTTGAGAGAAAAACAGATGTGTTGTTGGGCACAGTAAATAATTAGTTCCCATGTTACCTAACAGACCACAAACATTTGATGGCTATACAGCAACCATATGTTTATCTACCTCTGGTCAGCTGTGTTTGCCATCTGATTTTCACATGAAAACAGTCCATAATAAGTGATTAATTTCTCCAGAGGGAGATTAGCTTTCTCCAGGGGTGGTTCTACTGCCGGCCATCACCAGCAGGTGCAAATGAAGCCGGGCTGCCAGAGGAGCACTGGGAATCAGTGTAGAGACTTGCCTTTCCCAGATGACAAATCTGTGTCCACGAAGTAGAAATCCCCCACTGTTTCTCGGAGAGCTGGGAAAAACAGTCATTATACACTGCACAGAGCACGTGGTACTGCGAGTTTTAGATTACGGCTGTTGATTTGTGTTACTGGCCCTTTGAATGGCAGGCTTGAAATTCAATCTTCTTAAAATTGGGTTTAATTCAGTGATGCTGGACTAAAGTATCAAGCAGAACTTG
This sequence comes from Enteromius viviparus, assembly GCA_032353835.1. Lineage (NCBI taxonomy): Eukaryota > Metazoa > Chordata > Actinopteri > Cypriniformes > Cyprinidae > Enteromius > Enteromius viviparus. The sequence continues at coordinate 8,393,738 of JAUCNO010000044.1, forward strand.
GTGCTAAGGCTGTCTGAATGAAGACCATTGTGTAGATGTTTGAAGTCAGTGGGGCTTTCATATGCTGGCGTTACATCGAACTGAATTAAATGATCGGGGCAGATTTCGCCTGGACAGGGAGAGGGTGATGATATGCCGTTATTCTGGTGCTCAACTTCTTGCTCCTTTTTCTCTTCCTCTTTCTGTCCACCCTCTGTGAATTCAGGACTTACTTCTGTGCAAATGATAGTTTCAACAAAATCAAATGTGACTAAATATTAGGCAACAAAGCTGATGTTAACACATTGAAACTAATATAAAATGTTTCATTCATGAAGGATCATGTGACACTAAGACTGGCATAATGGCTGCTCAAAACAGGAATAAATTACATTTCAAAATGTATTAAAATTGATGACAGCATATTGCACAAAACTACTGTATTACTCTGTATTATTTTATCAAATAAATGCAGCCTTGGGGCCTGTTCCATAATAAAACCAAATAAGCCAGGCTTATGGCAGATAGTCTGACTTATTTTAATACAAATTAACTGGCAATAAGTCAGACTAACTGAAATAAGCCTGGCTTATATTCTAATCTTGGTTTATGGAACAGGCCCCTGGTTATTAAAAGTTCATGACAAATAAACAACATTGAGTGCATTTGTGTTTACGTTGTAATAGCGACGTCAGATCCATAAAAAAAATAGATTGGAGCAGTATCGAGACATTTACTGCATAAATTATAACATATTGTTCGACATAATTGCGAATAAAGAATGCACAGCAGATGTGTTTTTTAATGAATTAATTTTTAAAAATGAAATTTATGAACTTTTTCCTTTGGGCACACGCCTAGAGCTACATTCTTCTGATCTAACAAGGGCCACATAATTAACCTTCCATCTGCCACCATTGTTTCTTGACAGACTGCTCAGAGACACAGATGTCAATCATGTGAACAACATCTAGATCCACGTAACGTAAAATAATAGGTGCGTTGGACTTGAAGCGGTGTTGCGGCGACTGATCTGCGAATGACATCAAGTCCAACACATCTAATGCACCTTAAACTAAAGATAATTCAGTTAGATGAGTATCATTTATTGTTATGTGAGGTCTTTTTTATTCATTCTTTGTGATTTATTTTGAAGTTAAAAGACGAAAAACATTTTAATTATTTTGCAATGTATCAATCGTAGACTCTCAAAAACTGAGGGGACTGGTTACTTTCCTCATCTGCTCCATATTTATTCTTATGTTTGCAGTCCGGTGCTAGTTTGTAATCGTATGCTCCCTGTCCTGATTCTGCATTGTCCTGTTGTGCCAGCCTGTTTTTCCTCAACGGGGTAGTTTTTGTAGTGTTTTTTTTTTTTTTTTTTTTTTAAATAAAAACGCCCTTCTCTCCTGACTCCTCACTTCATCCCTCCGTCCGATCCCTGACACACATACGTATACCCTTACTCCGGACGTACAGTAAAACTTTTTGAAGACTGTTGCCCTGGGACAGAGACCTGCACACCCGTGGGAGTACCGTGGGACCCAACGCACTGAGTGCAGCGTGGGACAGGATTGGATGGGTGAATGCGCATAAGCAACAAGACTGACTAAAATAAAATAACGAACAATTTACAGGCGCAAGTTCTGAAGCGAATTATCGCATGGTTCATGTGCGAAACTATAGGCTACAGGCCCACAGTGAGGCCAAATGTCTGAAGAGCATGGCACAGCTGGTACGCTTAGTGTTACGGATCTTAGTTCATTATTAAAGAAAGGAACGTTCAAAACTACAAAGCCAAACAAAGGAAAATCTGATATTTGGAAATGTTTTCCGATAGTACGTGACAGCGATGGAAAGAACCTTCCTTTTGCGAGCTGCGACAAATACAGCAAAATACTCACATACTGCGGGCACAAGTCTGATATGTCTGAAGCGTCATGTATGCACAGTTTTGAAAGGCCAAACTTCCCTGTCGTTTACGGCTACGGCAAGTAAGTCGAAAGTGTCAAGTGCACTAAGTGCATGTTTTGATAATAACAAAGTTTCTGGAGGAACGAATCATCTAATCAATCTCCTCGTTACAAATACACAATCAATTCCTTCCTACTCCACATCCACATCTCGCTTTTGTGCACCCCTCCTCCTCCCCATCTCCTTCTTTTCCAGCTCCACGACTTCCTCCGGGGGGGCAGACGGAGATCAAGCCGGACACCGAACCCTAGCCCTCGCCTAGGGTTCAAACCACTAGGGTTCGGAGTCTGCCGTTCTCCCGGCTCGCTCCCCGGACAGCACGTCAAATTTGACTTTGTATGTGCCGACCTAAGACCGAATGACACCATCTCTGGCCAGGGTTTCTTTAAAGTAGCGCAGTTCCTCATTGACACAGCAGCCTGGATTGGAAAATTCGATGTGTAGGAAATTTTGCCACATCCAATGACATGTTCATCATTCCATTTAATTAAACTCAAATAAAACTAAACATTTGTGTATTTACTAGGGATGTAACTGTATAAAAATTTCACGGTACGGTAATGTCACAGTATGAATGGCACGGTACGGTATTTATTGAATCATTTACATAAAAAACAAAACTAATTAAGAGGTTCAAAAACAGTACCAGAAGTGTTTATTAAACAGTTTACATGAACACTGAACATATCAATGGCACACACGTTAGCCATCCATCTGTACACTTTGAAACAGGAACTTGAGTTTTAATAACCAAAGATGATTAAACCTTCCACACATCCAATTTAAAACCCGCTTCAGATGGCTAGATGACATCATATATCAATTTGCATATTCATTACGTCAGTGCGTCATGTTATCTTGCGTCTCTGTGGTCACATAATGTTATGTAATGCCCCCTAAATCTCAATAAAACCGTTTTCACTGATATATTTAATGATTTCTGTTGTCAGAAAAACGGAATGAATATGAAATAGTGACTGAAATGCATTCCATTATAAAACCTACTGAACTAGCTCTACCTTACAAGATGATAATCTAGATTAAAATCCTGATTCATAATCGAGCATTGTCTGATGAAACCAAGTACACATAAGATATAGACCAGTGGATCCCAACCGTTCCTGGAGGCCTCTCAACACTGCATGTTTTACATCTCTTCTTTATTTGACCCCCATTTTAGGTCTTGAAGTCTGAAATGGCTTGAAATGGCTGGCCACTGCTCCGGGTGTGTGTGTGTGTGTGTGTGTGTGTGTTGGATGGGTTAAATGCAGAGCACAAATTCCTACCTGGCCACAAGTCCCTTCACTAATATATTGTACAGTCAATACAACTACAGCTGCAAAATAGCAATAAGCTGTAAGCTTGTGTCTCTCTGGCAGACCAGTGTCTCTTGTATTATAAATATTATTGTGAAGTGAGATGAATGAAGAGTGCGTCTAACACAGATAGCTCCGCTAAAAGTTGTACAGCCAAAGTGTTTTAGGACAAATGTCCCCATTGGTTTGGCTTTTGTAATTTTTGGCATACAGAGTATGACACACAAAATAATACGCTTGTGTTTTTCTCAAGAGACGGCAGCTCTGCGAGAGACAAAGAAACGGACTCTGTTATCAGGGTTCACACGCACCTTTATCAGTAAAATGATGGCGTATTTAGGTTGAAAAAATGAAAATCATAGATTTTTCTAGTTACTACTGTATATCGTTCATTCAGTCACCATTCAACTAACTCCACGTTTATAGTTTATTTAAATGAACCTTATATTCTGCGCTCAAACACAAGTGTTAAGTTTGCCAGAATCCACAGGCCTAGCTGATCTGATTCTAGCTGGGGGTGAACGTTTGATTATACAGTAGGTGTTATTCTCTCATTCACACGCTCAGCGGTGTTCATCTGAGTCTGCGGACGCCTTGAACCTTTTGACAAGAGACAAGGCTTTACAGCTAATCAAAGCTAATGATTGCAGTTCCATACATCTTCCTAAACTCTATTTTAAACATTAAAGCTATGAGTGATGCAATACCAACATAAAACCATAAGAAGCTGTCTATAGAGGAGGACATTAATCTGCACGCAAAGACAATTAAAATAGCTAATTTCTGAGTTTAATGTCACAATTATTATATTTCATTTTAAAGTTAAATTAGGAAAAAATGTTTGTAGTATTTTTCGTTTGTTAAATATAAGTTGTTGTTTTATAAAGTAACGACCAAGCGGCCATTAGGAGACATTAATCGTAAACTATGTTTGATCACTTTAGTCTTCTGAAACCATCACGACTTGTCTAAAATAAAACTGTAGATATACCCACTAAAACAGTTCAAGACTATAACAATGTTTAGATGTTAATAATGCGCTGTAATAATAAATGTGGGATGTGTTTGTGCGGAGAGGCTGAAGTGCGGCAGGACACGGACACAAAACCACAATCACTTTCATTTTTTCAGAAACAAAATATCCTACGACATCAATTTAAATGTCCATCATAAAATACATAATTCAGAACTGTAAAGAGTCCACTTTTATTAGTGAATATCTACAAAATGTTGTGATTTTATATGTTCAATAAAAAAGGAAAAGAGGAAAAGAGTAGGAAGATATTTCAATTATTTGGTGTTTTCTGAGTCCGTGTCACAAAGATACGTTTCCTGACTCGCCATCTCCTCTGACACATCTTAGGTCATCTTTATGGATTAAAATTCTAATGAAGTTATGTTTTTTGCTTTGTTTTGTTAAGTGGTCATTTAAAGCTTTTTGTATTTGTCTCTCTTCGCTGAGTTTCAGTTAATTTTTGTGAAGCGCTTTGTTAGATTTCTCTGTCGTTGGTTGATTTAATGGCTCACCGTATGTGTTAGATTTCTCTCATAAATAAGTAAGCTTGATCTGAGTTCAGGGAAAAGGAGTTTATTCAAGAAAGTCATAGTGTAGCATAGCTGTCTCCTGAGAGTTTAACCCCAGTGAGGTTTGTGTGAGCGCTGCTTATACCCTGACATCAAATCAAACACAGATGCTATCAGGACACCGTAGGCATGGTTTAATTGTATGGACATTTGAAGAGTGAGGTGCAGATACAATGTAACAACATCAGAGGTTGATTTTGTCTAAGGAATACACAATCTTTCATTTTCTGTTCAAGATACAGTCAGTGCACCCTAATAAATGTAGACCCTGTACGGTTCTGAATCATGTTATACTCTGAATAATGTGACAGCGTCTGCCATTTAGTTTCCTCTGGAGGTGCTTTAACGATTAAACATTATTATATGCTTGAAATGTTTTTATTGCATTTTAGGCAAGTTATGATGATTCGAAAAGTTAAACTGATCAAACATAGTTTATGATCAGCACTGTCTGCCGCTGGACACTTTGTCGTTACTTTAAAAAAACCTTTTATTTAATGAACAAAAATGCTCCAAGCAAAAACTAAACGAAATATAATTATTTTGCCATTATACACAAAACTGAACTGTTTTATTAGATGAAACGGTAAAAGCTGTTTTGGTAGAAGAAAAGAAAAGACGTGGTCGGACCACTGGCCAGTGCGAGCGGAGCAGAGCTAATAGACCTGGAACACAGAGGATGAAATCATGACACTCTTTCCACTCTTAGGGCAGTAGCCTCGCGACACTCCAGTATAACCTGCCCTAAATACACCTTCACTTGACCACCTCACACGGTTACCCCAGCGAGAGCGAGATGAATTAAATAAATCACTCTACACATACTGAATATATCAGAAGCTGTCCTTTAGTATTCATTTACAAACACATGGATAATAACCGACCACCAACAGAAAATATTTTATACATTAATATCTTGTGTCTTGCTGTTTTTTGAACAATTACAGTTTTGGCTAAGAGTGTGTTGTAACGCAAGCTTTACTGAACATGTACGGAGTAAAATATTACTGAAACTTGATTAGTAATGCCTTACACTACTGCGTTACAGCAAAAAGTAATTTGTAACGTGTTACTCCAACACTGCTGATTCATGCATGCTGAGTGCATATTAACCTTGTGCACCAACGTTTAGAAGGACCCTTATTTGGACGTTGAACTCTGGTAATAAGTGAAATTTGGGAAAAGTTAGCATGGAGCTGTTTGAACATGCACACTCCTATATTTCTCATGTAGCGTAGTACTGCGGCAGAAAAAGGAAATGTTCTTACTCGTCACAAAATCTGTAAACAAATGCAAATTTAATCAAAACACACACAAAAAATTACAAACAAAATCCAGTTGGTTCTTGTGTCCTTTGATATACAGTTATTAGCCCTTTAACTTGTATCTCCTTTTAAACGCTTAAACACAAGTTTTCCTTCAAGACAGCAACAGTTTCTCTCCGCGGCAATTCAACCTAATCTATCAGCATATATGTGACCAGAAACAGCACCACAGGTCACTTCAGAAACATAAGTAGAAGTAATATGAAAACATACATCAAAATATCAAAATTGCTTCTAAAGGATGTTGCAAAAAATATATTTAAAGAATTACTAAACACCAATCAACACTCTAACATAACTACAAATTACTGACATGTAAGAATTGGCTCGTACACTGTTAGAAGCACTGAACCCTGGTCATAAACCTAAAACACCGATATTTCCTGAAACATTATCCCTGGATTCTGGAATGTTGTTCCAGGAAGATCTTGTACTCCTTGTACACCTCATTCATTAATGACTTTTATTGTCACGTACAGATGACAACAACGTAACACTTGGAAATGTTGACAAATGATTATGAATTATTAAACAAATAATTTTCAATGATCCTGACCAGCTCTCAAAACTACACAAACAATGGTTTTCCTGATGCGTGTGTGCGGCGGTGCAGAGGTGTGAAAGAACAAAACACCCTGCAGATGATATTTAATATTGTGCACTTTTCACATTTATTTCCACGCACTTCTTACTGCGGCGGTACGCCCTGATTCAATTCTCTATAGATTTTTTTTTGTGCTAAATGATTTCTGCGTTTGAAAAATTAAATAAAAAAAGTGTATATTTGAAGTGCACTGAAGTATTCTTGGAATAGTTCCACTTTAGCACAAACAAGTCTATTTCTGACTTTATTTGAATGTACACCAAGGGCGAAATTGTCAATCACACATTGGGGGGGACAGCTGTGGGACTTTTTGTGTTGGCGCATGCAAATTCTACAATTCGAAATTCTAGTGAAATTCACCTGGTCGTTATCTAAGGGATTATGTCAGCCAAAAACAGGATATTTACCATTCATAGATATGTGCCAAATGTCCGTCAGATTTCGCGCTCTTCTTCTGTTTGTTTTTTCCTAACTCACTGACGGTGCACGAGCTACTAAAGGTATAGGGGAAAACATGACATGGATTAGGTTTTGTTAATGTATAGTGTATAGTCGAATGGATTTGGGAAATGGACCGGCCGGGATTTTATATTTGCGGAGCTGGAAAGAAAGACGTATTTGCAATCACACATTGACCGCATAATCATACAGTATGATCAAATATTGGGGGGGACAAATTGTCCTTCTTTGAATATTGGGGGGGACGTGTCCCCCTGTCCCCCCATAAGATTACGCCTATGATGTACACACTGCGTTTGAACTACTAAAATCAATTCACTACAAAGTTAGTAGCAGACTTGGTGTAGCAGCTTATAGTGTGCCACACATATATGTAGTTATACTAAAGTACTTACAAAGAAATAGTACTTGAGTATTTCATCACTAGGGTAGACCAGCCTCCCAGCTTCAAAACAAACCTAACCAGCAGATACAGTTCTTGTAGCAGGAAGTCTGAAAGAGTGGACTGTGAAGCACTGAAGCGAGTCATGTTTAAATCAATCCCAAGCTGTTTCGTGTTGAGCGTTCGGAGCGTTGAGAATCGGAGTTGATCTCGCCGCCGTGCGGTCACATGGTTCACGGAGCTCTTAACAGCAGTAATATTTTTTTTATATGTTCGTTATTTACATTACAGTAATTGTAAATGTATCGTATTCCTGTGTGTAACCACTACATGCAGGGATGGCTGTTAATAAATAGAACCTACGTAATAGCAGTCGCAATAGCTTATTTATTTATGTTTTGCTTTAAGACATTATCAAACACTTGTATGTTTATGTTTTCCTTTTTTATGACTTTTTAGAGCATCACAACACAACACATAAGCAAGCTTTAAATGTATTTTTCCAGAACCCAGAGGCCTGTTTGAACCCCCAAAGCGATTTATTAATTTTACAGAATGATACACAAAAGATGAAGGTAGTATGGGTTATTGAATCTAGCCTGTGGTAGTACAAGCAGTGACCTGCTCCTGTGCACACGCTTCTGCTTCCGTCTGAACGTAAAGTGAAGTAACTCGGTGTGAATCCGGCGTAACACGCAGACCCGCGCAGAACACAGTGCCTGCTATCTCCAGATCAGGCGGGTTATGCTCGTCTCCTGTCTTTGAAAGTATAATTGGCTGAATCCTATAAATGCTGGATTAAGATGTTGTGTGGGGGGGGTCAATTAATTAATAGATCAATTAATGTAGCTCTAGTATCTGTTTGTATGGTGACGCAGCACTGAGCTGAGATGAATGGTGGTGTTGTTGCAGTGTCAGAGTGACGGGGCGCCCCCTGCAGTGTTGGAGGAGCTGTTATCAGTGCGTCAGGAGCGGATGGACTGGGCGGCTCGACGCTACTCTCTGACCGACACCGGCCGGCTGAGACGCTCCAGCTTCACTCACGCTCCTCAGAGCAGCTCGTTATGTTAAAAAAGTCTGATGTAGCATTTCTCGTATTAATTTCATAAGAAGACTGTTGAGTTTGTTGGAGTTCATAATGTCTTTATTCTGGGTTTCTGAACTCTGCTGTGAAGAGTGTTTTTGTTTCATGTAAAGCTCTTGCGTTGCTGTTGGTTTCTTCGTAGTGTGAAGTATTAAAAGCCTGTTTGGGCTCCGTCTTCTTTCACTGTCCTAGCTGTGTGAGTCATTCCTGCAGATCTTGAGTATCCAGACTGAACGCCGTTTGACTGACCGCTAAATCCATTTCATTTTGTGGCCCATCATGTTTAGTGGAAGTCAGAAGTTAGTATTAGACACCCGTTTCATTTGACATCGCTGGACCAGGTACGTGTGAGTTATTGCTATTATTTATTTGTTTTTTTTATTTAATGTAATGTAATGCATTGTTCATGATTAGACCTCATTCATCACAAGACCGCAATCACTAGTAAACCGAACACTTCCTATTAATAGAGATACACATGAAGTCTGTGATACACACGCTGTAGGGATGTGTTTGATCTTTAATCTGAAGAATGTGTGCCTATAAAGCAGGTTTCATCAGGTTTGTATTTGATTTATTTCTGTTATCAAACACACCATGATGTATATTAAAGAAAGAAGCTTATAATAAATTCAATCGATTTATGTCCCTTTTTTTCTTTGCGTTTGCAGGTGGTGTGCTTCCTCGTAGCTGATATCTGTGCAGGAACATTCATCTAAGCGTTTGAAACCTTTCTGGTTTTCTTCCAGAGGCACTGACCAAGGAAGTTTCACAAGAAGTAAAAGTGTCCATCATTAAAGATGAAAATACACGTCTGTAAATAAACTCTCTGTGTATGCATCCCCAAGTCTCTCATGTCTCAGAAGGTTTTTATAACTCTGAGGACTGTGGTGTATTTGAGCGTACACACGCTGCAGTACAGGAACACATGCTCCTACCGTAAGAAGCAGGCATATCAAAGCTTGAGTTATGTGTTTCCTTCTCAACTACTCGACTCTCAACAAGAAAACAGAATCCGTTGTAAAACGAGATCAGTTCCAGCTGTAAAGCAGCTCTATAGAATAGTCTGTTCATCTACTAATCTAAGTTTTTCAACTTTTTTCAACCTCGGAAGTGTATTGCCTGAACACATTAGACTGAATTCAAACTAAATCGTGAGAATTTATACAATTCACGTTTTGAAGTCACTGGTTACTTTTTAAAAATGAAATATCATAAATCTCCTAAAAGTGTTTAACAGAGCATTGTATAAAGTTAATTGTAAACCGTGTTTAGTTAAATGAGGAAGACTGCTGTTGAACTATTCATTTCAACATTCAAGCATTTTCTGTTTTGTTTAAGCAAACCTTGGTATGTCTGTCTGACAGAAGCCGCTCAGGGAGCATGCATTGAGAAGATGATTCAGTGTGATGATGAAACATTATTAAGTCTTGGTCCAGATATGTGTGCTTTTATTGAGAAGCATTTTCACTGAGTATGATGTGACTTCTACTAAAGTATAATTTGATAATACATGTATTTGAAATACATTTTTTCATTCTAGGTAAATGTTTTTTTTTTTTATGTAGGTCTATTTATTAAAATATCATGATGTACTTTTAGGCCCGGTTTCACAAACAGGGTTTATCTTAAGCCAGGACTAGGCATTAGTTAAAATAAGATATTTAAGCAACTTTTACAAACATGCCTTGTAAGAAAATATTAGAGGTGTGCATCTTAACACAGAACAATGACACTGACATGTTTAAGGTCTGTCAGAGCAAGATGTTTTCATCTGAGACGGCTCAAACACGCAGTTTAAGTCTGGTCTGTGAAACTGGAGGTAAGTGTCTGCTGAGTCAGAATAACTCATTTCGTTCCTAATCCACTCAGAAGTCCAACTGAAGATATACTGAAGTATATTGGATTGTGCTGGAACTTGCATGTCGACTTTAAATATTTAAAGTTTGATATTAAGATGATGCAATCCTCATCAAAAGTGCAAGAAAACACATTTTAGACCTGATGTTAATAAAAGTGCGTTGTGCTCACTTTGTGCCGAATAAAGTTGTGTTAGGTTTCTAGATCAGTGGGCTGTGTTGAGTTATATCAGTCACATCAAATAAATGTATTAAATCAAGTCTGCAGGACATCAGTCCATCTTCTTCAGGGTGTCTCCAGACTTTATCACACACTTCAGAAGAGCAGAGCGTCTCGAGGAACCCGAAAGAGTGTGATAATTATGATGAGATATGAATTTTCTGAATAATAAAGGGATTTTTGTGGCTGTTCTGTCTATACTTGTTCACTTTGCTTTTGAGATGAACTGCGGGTTTGTGAGGATACAGTTTTATCAGAAATAGTTTCGGGAACTTTCGCTTGTGGGATCATTCTCTGTACACGTTTATTAAAGAAGCCCTGGTTCTCCTGAAAACGAATTAAAATAAAAGTTATTTACTTCTTTATTTTGAGGATTTTGGGACTGATGCTAACAGACCGTGAATGAGGAAGAGGATGATGAAGAGGAAGGTCTCGGCGGGACGGATAGGTAGCCCTGCTCTGTTTCTCCTCTCAATGAAGCACGGAGCTCAATTAGCATTTCACAAGTCCCTTTCTCCTTCCTCCCGCTCTTCCCCGCGGAGCCGCTGCTTTCCGCGGGATTGTCCTGCTTCTGGCCCTTGTCTCCGTTGGCAGGGTGACAGTATTCGAGTGTGCAAACTTGTGCCATTGTCCCCCGGCCAGAAGGAGCCATGGAGACCCACTAATATGACACAGGAAAATGTTTGCTGATGGCAATTCTATGGGCTTTGTCTAACTCTTTCTCTTTCACGACGACTCGATTTAAGTCTCAGAATGTTTGACTACAAATGCGAGAGTGCTCTCCGGCTCCTCCGCCTTTGTCCCGCGAGGTTTGAATGAGTAATTCAGCCTTTGTGTGGCTCGATTGAGGGGGCAAACAGAAAGACAAGATTCTTGAGCGCTCAGGCCCCCTTTCCATGGTTATGCGCACATCTCCTCCTCCCCCGGACAGCGCAGCTTCAGATCGGGGGAAAAGCGAGGAGAAGGCGATCCGGAGACCCTCGCTCCGAGCCAGAGAACACTCCGAGAACAGCCCGCGGACCCGGTGAGCGCGGGGAGCACCGCTCATACCGGACAAACACCGCCTCTGCTCGCCGTTCCTCCGGGATTTCCATGACAACGGTGTGCGGCGGCAAAGAATCCGACACCGGGATCTGAGCGGCGCATTGTGAGGAGAGTGAGGTTGCTGATTGGCTCAGGAGAGCACCATAACTACAGTCCGTTACCGAGGCCAGAGCTGGACAGCGCTCCTGATGCGCGCCTGGCTTCATCCTCGCGGCGGAGCTGTCCGCGATTGAAGATGTGCTGCTGAGGGGCGAGAGAGGGCCATGGCGAGCTCCGACAGTGAGGTCAAGACGCTCCTGAACTTCGTCAATCTGGCGTCGAGCGACATCAAGGCAGCTCTGGACCGATCCGCGCCCTGCAGGCGCTCCGTGGACCACCGGAAGTACCTGCAGAAGCAGCTCAAGCGCTTCTCGCACCGCTGCGCCAAGGGGCCGCGCAGAAGCAGCGACGCGACGCTCGCCGAACTCTCCGCGGATCACGCCCCGCTCCGCGGCGGGGGAGACGCGCGTCTGAACGAGGCGGGGGGACAGATCCCGATGCGCGAGCGGCAGCTCCCCGCGTCCTTCTGGAAGGAGCCGCGCTCCTCCTCCGGCGGCCAGCGTCTGGAGCACCTCATCAAGAGCGACGCAAACGGGACCGTGCGCGTCAGATCGCCGGCGGCGAGAGCCAAGACGGTGTATGAAGACTTGAACGCAAAAGCGCTGCTGTCCGGTAACACGGCGTGCGCGTGCTGCTCCCTCCCGTGCCGCTTTCTGCTCCCGCACGCGCTCAGGAACAGCGCGACGGAGCGCGACGCAGGGATCGCGCGCAGCTTCATGGACGGACTGCAGCGCAGCGGCGCGCACGTGGTGATCAAACCCATCCCGACCAAACCCGCGCCGCCCGCCTCCGCCTTCAGCGCGCTCGGCTTCATCTAGAGCCGTGTCCCGTCAGTGCTGGAAGGTCACCTCGGAATATAATGGGTCGGATCACAAGCTACTCTGGACTCTGGAGCGAACAGTGGAACTATTTCAAATACTGTATTAAAGTAGTGGAACTGGTTACATTTGATTACTTCTTGATTTCTAACCAAACTGTTCATCTTTTTCTTTCTTTGTAAAACAGGCCGGGTTAACCTTACAGTACTCAGCACTGATTACTGTCAGAAATCCTACATCGGTTGGAATAAGATTATGATAATTTAATTTTAAAGCACAGACGCCACAAAAGCAGGCTTTTTTTTAACTTAAAAACATAACAAGAAATAGTTTAATAGATATAACACTATTTTTAAAATCTGATTTTTGTGTAGTTATTATGACAGGAAACACATGCTGAAAACCCAAACAGGAAATAAACCGGTCATGTTTCCAGTTCTGTGTCTAAACTCCTGAACACTGCTGTCTCATATTTTAGAGTCACTGAAAACAGTCAGATGTAACCCCTTGGGTACAATTACACATTTCTTTTCAGTAACTGACCACAGATGGATTTATTCTGTAATTAGATGATGGGACTGTGTTAGGTGTAACTACTCCCCAGCACTGGTTTAACCCTTCACTGACACCAATCTGAGCAGCTTTCATGACCACTCGACTTTAAGCACTTAAAGTACAGATGTAGCAAGAATGAAACACGTGTAGTGATTTTTATGGACTTTAGTGAAACTGAAGCTATTAAAGTATCATTTTGCAGGAGGAGACAGTGTGAGCTCTTCTTTGTGTTTTTGTGTGAGCTCTTCTCTGGACAGCAGATGATGTCAAGAATCACATGGTTTCTCTCTTCCAGCTCAATGATGCAGAATATTCATTGTTGCTGTCACACTAAAAAGGAGCAGCTGATGAATTGGTCTACACTGTCTGGAAATTAAAGGAAGGGCAGCTTTTCAAGAGCTCAGACACTCAAAGCAGCACATGAAGGAGAGCACGTTTATTCTGTAAACATCACCATCTTATCAGCATTATCAGATAATTCATCCATATAAAACTGTGTCGAGCCATTGTTTATATAACTCTCACGCAGAGTTAAAAAAAGTTCTTGTTCTGTTCATGTTTCTCTGAGAATTATATAAACATTGGGAATTTAATTCTTTAAAACATCAAGATAAATATATAAATACACAAAAACCCCGTCCACAGCTGACAGGAGTGTCCAGCAGAACGTGGTTCAGTTAGTGTTGAGCTAAAAGCCCCTGGAGCTCAGGTACAGCAGCATGGGGCCCGGCAGCGGCAGGGACCCCACAGATCTCAGTCTCCTCGGCCCCAGCTGCTCTCGGATCTTCAGCCGGCAGAGATGTGCCAGAGCTCGTGGAGACGCTGTGAAGACACACATCACACCGATCATGGTCAGACACACACTGTTCAGTCACTCAAGATCCTAAATTTAAAAAAAAATCCTCATTTGAAATACAAAGTTGAAATTGTATTCTGCTTAAAAAACAAAGAATGAAAGAGCAACAAAATTGATTTTATACACTACAAGTCACTACAGTAAGTTTTTAATGTTTTTAAAAGAATTTTCCTCTGCTCACCAAACCTGCATTTATTTGATTCAAAGAACAGCAAAAACAGTACAACTCAGAAATATTTTTACTATTTAAAAGTGTGATTATTTGGTGTAAATACCATAACGTGATGCTGCGTCCCGGTGCTATGACACCATAGTAAACATGCATTCGTGATCGGAGAACCCTTCACTGCTCAAAACTCCCGTCTGAATAGTAAGCAGCAGCTTGTTTTAATAAGAAAAGCTGACTATCTTAAAGGTTGTGAGTGGTCAGCAGCTCTCTTTCTAGTCTCTGTGCACAGCCAGCATAGACTGCTCTGTCAGCTTCAGGAATCAGTCCTCTGTTCTGAACACACTCCAATATTCGTGTGTTGGAAACACAACTTAAAGGCCTGTACACACCGGGATGAATATCGCACGCGCATTTCGTTAGCGTTTTTCGAGACGTTTTTCGCCAGGATACCCATGCAATTTTATTTCAAATAAATAAATTAATTAATTAAAAATATTAATAATTTAATAATGATTTATTGTAATCACCCCCCGTCCACAAAAAAAGAGAAATAATAATAATAATAATACTGACTTGAATAGGATAGTGTATAACTTTAAAAAAGCTTTTTATTTCAGATAAATGCTGATCTTTAGATCTTTCTATTTATCAAAGAATACTAAAAAAGGTACACAACTGTGTTCAACACTGATACTGAGCAGAAGTGTGTGTTGAGCAGTGAATCTGTATATTATACTGATTTCTGAAGATCATGTGACTCTGAAGACCGGAGGAATGATGCTGAACATCTCAGAAATACACTGTTAATAACTGATTTACAGTACATTCATCATTTCACAATGTAATTTGGATTAAATGTAGGCTTGGAGGGCAGAAGAGAATCATTTTAAAAAGCAGGAAAATCTTACTGTTTGACATCTTTGAACGGCAGAGTAAGTGTAGCTGAACAGTTCAAAGGTCAGAGAAATGATCCCAGTGATCGGATCGGTGTACTCCATGTGTTGGGGCTCGTAAAGCGAACAGATGCTCACACACTCACATGTTTTCTCTTTAATGCTCGTCCACTCGGGCTGGTCCAGAAGGAGATCTCTGATCCTGCTGCAGAGCTGAACATTTCCAACATAGTCCAGCAGTAAATCAATGAGCCGGCCAGCCGTGTGTCTCCAGCAGGACGAAGAGATCCAGTCACAAAACTGAGTGAACAGATCAGCACAGTCAGGAGAAGAAACACACTCCAGACCTACAAAGACTGCCTTTATAGCCCTCTACTGCACTCCTGCAGACACCTCTCCTTCATCAGACACACATCTCAGGTCCTGATGATCACAGCCAGGTGTGTTTGATTAATGAGACATGAAAACATGCAGGCCTCCAGGAACAAGGTTGGGAACCTCTGCTCTGTAGTATGCATTATGTTGTAACCACACACACACACACACACACACACTCATGTGTTCTGGGGTCTCTCTCTTCATAGGTGTAATGGTGTTTCTACTGTA
>JAUCNO010000044.1:8419007-8431644 GCA_032353835.1 Enteromius viviparus
AGGGATTGAAACGTCTGATCTTTGCACCGGTAAGACTACTTGAAATTGTCATGTATTAATCGTGATATAGGCTACACAATGATGCCAAAGCAACTCAGACATTAAAAAATCTCAGACATCATAGACTTCAAACACACTTTACAGAAACACATGACAGTCCCTTGTGCTTTGCAATGTCTTCCTGTCAGTGGGGACTTACCTCTTTCTCAGCCTGTATTTCCTCAGTGCTGCCTTTCTGTCTTTTTTGGGCCTTTCTTTTGGTGGGCTTTTCCTTCTGTACCATGTGGAAAACCACATGTTCCTTTTTTCCAGTGCGTTCATCCTCTTCTGACTGGTTTAGAATGGTCATCATAACCTCACTGTCAAAGAAATCCTTTGCCACAGCCTCGATAATACCTGCTCGATGGTTATGAAATCAAAACAGTAATTGCTAACTGTGCAAATTTATATTCACATACAGCAAATAGAGCATAAAGCTAAAATATGTCTTTTAAATATAAATACGTAGACATGTGCAGCCTAAGGAAATGTTTTCAAATTGGAATTAAACTTTATATGCATATATGACGTTAAATTTAAAATGTATGTCACATGTATACCACACTATATTTATGCATTTACTTCCGCATTAATATCAACAAAATATTTTATGAATGTTTTGAAAAGTTGGGAAACTCTCACCTGGCACAATGTGATATAACCCTTTCCTATCTGAGTAATAGTGAAGGAGAATTCGTCCATCATCCATCCGCTCCACACGAAAGGACGGAGCATTCATGGCCTAAAAACGGCTTGGCATGTTACAAACCACAATAAAGTTCATAGTTCCATATTTCATACTGTATGTACTCTGCAAACAAAACACTTAACCAATGTCATTGTAAAATGGCTAGCAAGTATAAAATCAAATATGTTAACTACACTCAGGCTACAATTCATTTTTTTATATAACACCATGATTTTATCAATCCACATTTTGAGTTCTATAGCACTGCATTTTTTTTGTTTTTCTATGCAAGCATTTGCATGATGGATGTCTTTAGGATTACATATTTAAGGAGTGCAAAAAGCATTATGACCTCATAAGATAATGCCAAATAACTGTGTAGTGCATCAAGATTTTCAATGAATTCCACCAGGTTTCCACCAAGTGTTCGCAGCATAGTGTCATATCCGGACATCTTACAAAAGCTGAAAAAGTACTCTCCAAAAAGCTTCAAAACCACCTCAGAAGAGACATCTAAAAAACAGATAAAACAGAACATTAACGTGCATTAAAGTTTTCTTATACAAGGTGTATAAGGACCATTGCTTCTAACCAAAATATGACTGCATGATGCGTATTAAAGCTTCCTCCAGTGAAAAAGTCCCATTGTGCTTTCACATCCAAAACCACCACCACGTTTGCTTAAAACTGTTTTCACGTCTAAACAGAACTTGTGCTGTACATATGTATCTCCTGATTCAGACAAGACAACTTTTGATCTGTAGAAAGCAATATTATGAGTGCATAAGCAAATCTGATGGATTTTTTTTTTTCAAATCTGCTTCACGAATTGTTCGGATTACTTATGGATTAATGTTTTTACTCATTCTGACGGCACCCATTCACTGCAGAGGATCGATCAGTGAGCAATGATATCATGGTACATTCCTCAAATCTGTTTGAATGAAGAAACAAACTGTTTGAGCAAATTATTCATTATCTAAGGCTGAAACATTCCATTAAGACTGCATTACAATTTGAATGGCGTCCAGGTTGTTTTGAGTCCGGCTGAGCGGAGATCAGGTGTGCGATCCACTCAGAGATTCACACCTGTCCTTGTCCACTCACTCTCAGGGACAGATTGGAGGACAGGTTAGGACATCAACCGCCGTCTCAGCAGGGACATTGTTAGCACTCTCTAAGATACTTTGATCAATGTCTGCAAGTCTCCAAGGATATTGTGAATACGAGATCACTTTGAGGCTTTCACAGTATACTCTATCTGGCTTTTATTCTCAATGCCTCACACAATGACAGAAATTCAAAAGAGGATCCAAACAAAAGCAGAATTTTAAAGAAGTGAAACATTCTGATAAATTAAACAAAGCCCCTAAACAACCGTTAAAGTACATGCACATGCAAACAGACATAAACCCAAGGGCAAATAAATACACTCAGATCTAAAAATGCCTTACAGATAAAGGGTCCATTGGCATCCTGTGATTTGTACTACTATGTACAAAATTACACTCACCCAGCATTTTACAAGCCTCTTCCACTAAACGAAGAGTGATGACATCGTCATAGATTTCATAGGTCATAAATGTCTCCTGGACCCCGGCCATTAATCTGGGGGGGGGAAATTAGGTTACACAAACCACAAAACCATCCATGATTTCTTTAAACGTTACATTTGTTATACGCACCTCAATTTTTCCCATGTCTCTTCTCCAAACCTTTCAATGACCAGTGACTTCAGACACGTATTAATAAAGCCATACTGTGAGAAAAACAGCGTTAGTTGGAAAGTGCTGAAATACATTGTTACTTACTAGAGAAAACATTTACATGTGACCTCTACATTTAAATGCTTGATGAAAAATCTATATCTGTCTGTCTGTCTATATCTGTACACACAGAGTTTTAAGTTTTGCACATACCATTTCTCCAAACCAGCTGTTGTACTCCACACTGAGCAAAAGATGCTCTTTAAATTGTGGTGTGTAGATTATGTAGTCTCATCCAGATCCATCTACATACACAGACACTCCCACTCAACCATACTGTTTTACAAACATTACTGCATGCACACATACACACATCTGAACATAAAGACCTCACTGATCACTCAAGGGGAACAGGAATGCATTTTAATATTCAAAGTTTGCAAATATATGCCAACTTCATACATGTTTACTTGGATAACCGGTTAAACATGTTAAATGGACAGAGCATAAATGAAATATTTCAGTCCATCTTTCTGTCCAATTGTTTTGTTTTGGTTGTTTAAGAAAAAGCATGACCTGCATTAACCTTAGTCCTACAGTGTTGTTGTTTAAAATACTTTCTCTTTCATTTTGATCACCACAACCAGATTAAGTTGTTTGTGATGGAAAGTACAGTGCATAACCAGCTAGACACTTCAGATTATATGAGAGCAGTTGACTTTTATTTTATATCTATTTAGTATTTGTGATATTTGTCATGTAACTGGAGTAGACTAACAGATTGTAAGTAGGTTAACAGAGTACACAGAACTATAAAAATAATGGGCTTTATTTAAAAAAAATTTGTTTGGTTATTTTTTTGACACGAGGGAAAATACCACATATTTACCTTTGTTGGGATGTTAATTCAGTTGTCTTAAACCTCCTCATGCCAAACATTGATTTTTTTTTTTGGTTTATATTTATTTATTATTAGCAACAATTTTGTTGTACGGCTATACTTATAACCCACTGATTAATCACTGGTTTATTTTCTTTTGCTAAAGATTATATCAGATTTAGTTTTAATTGTGACTTCTTTTTTTTTTATTGCACTACTTTATAGCCAATATCTGTCTACTGTATATTTCTATTTCTATATACGCAGGAGACATACATCTAAACATGTTGTGTCAGAAAAATATTATTGCAGGTGTTTAAGTGATTTTGTTTCACCTTGGAAATGAGGAGGAGAATAGAAGAAGAATCTAAAGTGTTTGGAAGTTCAGGGAAACTTCAGTGGAAACTCCTCGAGTAACACCTGCAATAAAAACCGCTGCTAGAGCTTGAATGTTTCAGTCACGGCAGTGGAGCAGGTTAAGGCATATCCTCGAGAAAGCACCTTAAGAAGACACGTTTACAAGTTTACAGAAGACCTTTAGACTTTTTATTCTACCTTTTTTACAGTTAATTGTGTTGGGAGTCTACACACAGGTGCAGTAAAATCTCGTTTAAAAGCTGCGTGCACTAACGGCAGAAACACATTGACTGACAGACAAACGAGGACAAATCAAAAAACGAAATCGAGGTAAGATGTGGTTGTTTTTCAAGCTTCTGTTCTTTTTCTTTTTATGCAAATAGCGAAGGCGTCCACTGATGCAAAATTCTCAAAGTAGGTCAGTGGAATTAGGCAAAATTATTCTTTTTTTATATCCTAGAGGGCCGTCTATTTGGCCCTATTTTTACCATTACAGGTTAGCTCGCAAATATTATTTAAAAAAAAATCCATATTACATTTGGCCCTGAAACGAGTGTCTGAAGACAATTTGGTTTTTTTTATAGCGAAGCTGCTTTTTGTAATTACTGTCTAAAAAGGACTTAAATGTTCGTAGCGTGTTTTTAAGTGTCTATTAACGTGTCGGTTTCATTTAAAATCATTTTTTATTTAGAAAGTTGACAGCGGTGTCACGTGTGACTTGTTACTATTTTCTGCGCTGTTGACGTTGACCCAATCATTGTAGTCAGCGATAACTGAATAAGGATTTTAAAAATAAACTCATTTTTATTAAAAATCATGTGCGACTGTTCCGCTTAATTCTCGGTTACCAGTAGCTAAAATTAATACATCTAAACGACTGTACTTTGTTTTGACATTTTAATAAAGATTTCTCAGCCGCCGAGTGACACTAGATACCTTGCAACACAGTGCCACCCAGCGGTTACTTTTTTTACACCCAACTTTTTTCTCTTACCTTAGATGTTTTGCGAATCTACTCTGTGGACCATGGGATGTGACGAACATCCTCAGACAAGGGATCCCATATGCCTGGTGGAAATCTCATCAGGCAGATCTGTGTCGACGGAGGACATGCGTGGAGAAGGGTGGATATCTAAATGCCAGATGGCATCCAAACAGAATCACAGGGTCATCAGTAAACCACAGATGAAAGCCAAGAGCCGAATCTTCCACTCTGCAAAGTTCTGGACCTCTCTTCAGCTCAAGACCTCCACACAAGCATGATGGTACCCTCTGCTGTGTCAAAAAGACTTTTGAAGACGTTGAATATATTAACTTATGTTAATATATCATTACATAAAGTATATTTATTAATGATTCATTACATACTTGTTTTTCTAGGCACATTATTCTATATGCAAGGAAGCTTTAACAGGCTGTTGCTTTAAATTTCCACCAGAGGGCAGCTATAAGTCACTGCCATTGTAATGAAACATAAATGTGTTGACAAGGTTTTGTTTGTCCAAGTAGCTCTTTGTAGCATTTTACTGTAGGGTAGAGCTTGTCCGTTCTGGCTAAATGTAATTTTTGTGAAAATTATATTAAAACAAAGATCCAGTAATTAGTGAACTTCGATCAAAGCTAAAGTTCAGCTAGCCTATATGTTTAATTTTTCCTAATACTTAAAAATTCATTCAAATGCAGAATTACACAAATGATCTGAAATGTCACTGTAAGGTTTAATAATACATTTTTTAGCCAAGGTTAAAATGGTACAATTTGATACAGTATGGAGAATGTTATTTGATTAGTTGCACTATTATGTTTACATCTGACTTTCAAATGCACTATAAAAAAAAGTGTCAAATATGAGTATTTGTATATAATGTATTCTATATTTTGCTTTATTGTTTTTAATAAAAAGTTCAAGTTGTACCTTGCATTCTCTTTGACAGACAAAAAAAGTTACGAGCAAAATAAAACGGGGCATGTTTCTTACATACAAATGAAAATATGTTATTGATTAGAATTCGCACATCAAGGGTGACAGAAAAAATATGGCAGATCATTAAAAAGGGATTGAGGATGCCAGATTCAATCCATAAGGGGTTTGTTTGTTCGGCCCAAGGACTCGTGAAACAAAGTGCCCCCTCTGATCATTTGCATTGAGGCCTTGAAAGAGTTCTGATCCGAACACGCACACACTCTGGCCATGAGCTAATTAGTCTACATCCAAAACCCGTTTGTCACTTTTAACTTCTCATGCGGCCCTCATTAAATCAAATGATGGCAGAAAAATAATTGAACAAGTAATCTCAAAGAAGCTACATTCACGTGGAGGGCGTTTCCATCTCTCCTCTGCCTTGCTGACCTGTGTTTGCATACTGAGAAAAGTGAAGGGATTTATCATGAAGAAAGGCTTGAAATAATGGACTCCAGCAAAAGTGTGATGAGAAGATCCAATGATGTTTAGAATGGAACTCGCGTAAAGATAAGCCAGCTCGTAAACCTCTGGTGAAATTTCATTTGCTGTTGTTTTATAGGCCTAGAGACCCTCACGCAATCACCACAAATTAAGGTAGCACCATTAACATACAGTGTCATGTTATTTAACAACATTTACCAACACATAGGATCATTTTATATGCCAAACCCAGGGGAGAACCGGACTATACTACTATACTATATTATACTAGGCTAAGGCTAAGGCTATGGGAATGTTCTTGATCATCGATATAGTCATGAACACATTTTGTAAACACTTATAATATTGTAAAGCTTTATAATTCCTCAAATCTTTCCTAAAAATGTGTCGGAAAACAAAGACTTTTAAAAAGAAAATTACCAAAATAACCAGTAGATGGCAGCAGAGGATTTTCAGCTCCCTATTTATTTCACATTTTGTTTTTTACTTTAAAAATGGCTATTATAAGAATTTTTTTTAATGAGATATAACTAGTGAAATATGACATATAGCTAGTGCAGGAAGCCACAAAATCTTGTCAGTAAAAAAATAAATAAACAAATTATGAACAAGAACAACCTTGAAGGGATATTTATTTAAACATTTAACTCCAAATTAATAAATAAATTAATTATTAATTAAGTAATGCATTTTTAAAGTACTATAACTGTAGAACTGCTAAATATACTCAGGAAATGATTGCACTGGCTTATTTAAAGACCAGGGAGTAACAGTGTATATAGTCCACTACCACATTGAATAAACACAGCTTTTAATGCTATAGTTGTGAATGGTTGCCAGGGTTGTCTGTGTGGTTGCTAAGGTTTTCTGAGTGATTTGGCATGTTGCTATGCGTTTATTGCTGAAGACAAAACCCAATGAATAATGAATAACTGTGGTGTAATTAAATGTTATGAATATTTAATTGTGACTTTTGAACTCTTTGCTCTGAATGAACATGCAACAAAACATGGCAAGAGCAACAAACAAGACATTTGAAAGGTGTATGTGGATTGGAGGCCATTGGAGGTTCTTTGAGGATCTAGATACTCAAACACAAAAGTCCAGCCTTGATCCCAAGGGGATACTTACAATTTCCATTGGACTTCATTGGCAATCCAGTGAGACCACAAAGAACAGTAACATGAAGGAAAGAAGGCTACTGAGAAAATAATTCAGAGCGGAAACGTCTGAGACTTCAACATGACCCAACAGACCGCATCTGTTGTCTTTTATGAGTTCAAACATTTCTGAGACATAAGATGATATTAACGCAAAGGTGAGGAGAGCAAGGACTGAAGACCTCAAATCAAACCGAAGGACACCATTTTCATTCTTCCCATTACAGACGTTTTTTCTTTCTCTCCTCTGTCAAATCGAGCCTTTGACGCGCCTCAAAGGAAAAACAAAGTCATTAAAAGGTTTTTCCCTTAAACTGTCAATTTTGTGTTTGCAGGGTCGGTCTACAATGCGTTTGTCCTGAGGGATATGAGTATATTCAAGGCTCCATGTATAGAAGCACTTTCTTCAAGGAGAATTTAATCAAAACCCTCGCTGCATTTATTTCCTTGCCTTCGTTTTTTTAGAGAGTGAAAGAGAGAGAATATGAATATAGAAAAAACCCTTTTGAATTAAGGCCTATGTAATATCATATCAGTTAATCATGTTACTGTATGCTACAAAGCTCCCCCTCCGTCAGCGGCCAGCCTTGACCTTGTCCATCCTTATTCATATCCTCAGTTCAGCAAATGAGTTTTATTACAGGTGACAGCTCAGATTCATGTTTCCGAGCGGCAGGAAGAGACAAAAGAGTGAGGCAACGTTTAGATGTTATGTTTGGGCCTGAGCTCAGACAAGTCTGGAATGCATGAAATCAAAAAGCATAGTTTTTAGTTTCTTAATATACAGTGCTAGTACTATCATGCATTATCAGCCATTAAAATGAATGTGAATGGACTGCTTTCTCATGCTATACAGGTTTTTTTTTATTTTTTTTAAATGTTTTTTGCAAAGATTTGAATGATTAACACAAACGTAAAATAAATATTAAGATTGCACAGCTTTTTTTTTTTTTTTGAATTAATAAAATTAGAATGATTACTTTATTAAGAATGATAGAATATCTTAAAATGATTTCTGAATGATCACGTGACACTGTAGGCTGGCGAGAGCAGCCCCTTGCAGTCGGGGGAGGAGTAAAGAGACGGCCGTCAGGCCGGACACTTTCAGGTTTCCGTAGTGACTTTTATGTAATGCAATATGACGTTTATTATTTGTATCTTTGTTTTGAAGTTAGCTATATGACATTTTTCAAATCTAAGCAGTTTATAGAGTAGTGAAGCCTTTCACAACATCTATTAAAAAAGCGGTCTCTGGTTGATCAGTTTTTTACTCTTATACAATACGAATATATTTACCATATCGCCTAATCTTCATTTTCATCATTAATGTTTTGTTTGAATATCAGATATTCGATATAAAGATTGATTACATACAGGAACTTTTTAAAGAAAAAAATAGGCAGCACACATCATGCTTGTAAATCACATAATCTGACCAATGAGAATAAAGTGTGTCGTCATCAAGGCTTTCGCTGCCGATTTTGAGCAACTGCAGTGCAAATCGATCACCAGACACACAAGAGCCAATAAAATTTCACAACAGCATGACGCGATCGGTCACGAGACACGCGAGAGCCAATAGAATTTTACAACCAAGTCCGACGTATGGATTCTCCTGGCGGGCGGCATTTTTTTAATTTGCGCAAAGTAGCACAGATGAGTCGCGGTGGATGGAGAGATGGTGATCAATCCTTTTACCTCGGAAGATTTTGAATATTAATCCTTTTTAATAAATAATGTGGGTATGTGTATTTGCTGGTGTATCTTGTGTTTTGGGATGGATGGTAGGTTTAGGGGCAGTTGCTGGGTTACGTACTCATAAATGTACTGTATTAATAAAGTCATATAAATACAACTGTTGTGACCGTTTACAGTGGAAAATCACACACCAAAACAATAATGGCAATATCATTACCCAATATTTGAAACCAAGTCCGTGCGTGGATCACAGCTAAACCGTGACAAAAAACGTAACAGTCATACAATTTAAGGGCCTTTATTGTAACCCCTCTACGTTTTGCACTTTGGACCAACATAGTCAGGGTACGTTTTTATGAGACTGGGTTGTGTTTTACAAGTACATATCTTTAAATGTCTGAAACATAAAATATGAATTATGTGGTTAAGAACACTTCATAGTTGTGATATGAAAAGCACAGCGCACGTCTCTCTCTGGCTCAGTGCCAGCAAACGCGCGAAAGCCCACTTAAGGTTAGCCTGTTGAGCAGTAGGGTCCCACATATGGGATTTAGAACGTTTAGTTACGTTGCATAACTGCCAAATTTAAACTGAGATTTCGCACGTTTTGCACATCTCATGGTGTGTCACGTGACAAGCAAGATGCGTCGCCATGGAAACGGTAAGGGCAAACATTCTAAAATAACAGTCTCCAAAAAAAACGTACTCTGGGGGGACTGCTGGAATATTTTAAACTCACCACTGAAAGTGTTAATAAACCCCTGCACATGGATCCGCACATCTTCGTCTCCTTTGTCACAGCAGTTATTAGAGTATTAGTAGACGGTCTACTTAATATTTTCTAACACTTTATTTTGAGTCTACAACACACTACATACTGTACTGACTATCAGAAACTATGCAAGTATATGTCAACTTATAGTATCTCTACTCTACTCTACTCTAGTATCCCTAAACCTACCCTTACAGTCTCCTCTAAGAGTTAGTAGATGTTTAGTTGAGAATTAACAAGAATCATTTGACATGTAGTTGACATGTACAGGTAGTTAACTATAAGTTCCTTATAGTTAGTAGAATGTCTAAATGGACTATCAAGTGTAACTTTTCACAGTATTGCCATTTTTAGTATATATTTGATTTAAAGGAAATGTGTTTGATGATACTTTTAAAAACATTACTTCTGAATGTTGGTCAGTGTACAAATGAACTTTAACCAAGACTATTAAGTGCTTTAAAAAAAATTTCATTGTTTGTCCAGGATATCTAATGTAACCTAATAACCCTGTTTCAATTACGTAGTTGTTGACATTGAAATTACATGACTAGTTGAACTGAGATAACTCGGTAAGTCCTATATTACACTTTATACAGCAGCAAACTTGATTTTGAAAAAAAATTTAAGACAATTATTTTCAAGAATGAATGAAGAAAAAAAATGTGGATCCTAGCCTAAATGTAGTTCGTTATTTTAACATTAAAATACTGCTGTCCAGGAGATAAATTTAAGTAAACCATTCATAGGTAGTACTTCCAGAAAAGTGTTATCATTATATAAAGTTTGCTGGAGACCAACAGCATTTACTCATCCAGTGAAAGGAGTTTGGGCTGCTGCTACTGCATCTGTTTAGGCAGCCAGAGATAGTATTTAGGAAACCTGCTTGAACACAGTCATAATTTATGCATATCCATGAGTAGAAATTACACACTTCGCCTTTAACTAGTTCAACTGAACTGGAAGTGTAAAGTTGCCAGCACGTGTGCTCCCTGTGCGTGTGTTGGCTTGTTTTGGTTTACACTGTAAATATATCCTTGTGCAAACCATTGAAAGTAATATTCCCAAATCACAGTACCTCCCAGCACTAATACAGTTATGAGGTCATAATCCGTTACCCCGAGTGACACGGATAGCAACATGTTTGATTTACAGCCTCCTGAAAGCTCTGAACTTCTCATTCAGTCTTCCATTGACAGATTTGAGTTGAGGGGATTCATCTGATACGCCTGTAAACACAATTGCCATTAAGTCAGTCTTGACAGACAGCCGTTGACCTTTGCTGAAACCGCAGAGCAAGAGGGCTTCGAATATTTCATTGTTCATTTAATAGTCCTGTGGGTTTAATGATGGGGTCGAACCTCCAAGGGAGGTAATGAGACCTCCCGGCATGCACATACAGATCTCTTTATCTATGGACCAAGTGGTTTTTCACTATTTTTGCTATATGGGGTGACACATGATCTGTACCTGAGAAAAGAAGCTAAAGAGGTCTGGACAGCTGCAAAGATGCATCTCGTGGCGGAAAGTGAGAGTTAACAAGTGAGAAATTAGCAGTTGGTACTTTGTTTAAAGGTGTGTCACGTAAAGACCGTACAGAGTGTGTGTTTATTTATGTGCTTGTTGCGTATTTTCCCACGTGTAGCGACATCTTTCCATAAGCCTGGCCCAACAGCACATGCTTAAATTATATACTAGAGATGCACACCCTGTTGAAAAGACCAGCTTAGATCAGCATTTCCAAGCCAACCCAAGCTGGTTTACGCCAGTTAGTTCCGTTCAGGTGCTGGTCTCACTAAGAGCAACAGAACCACATTGTTTTTTAAATGTTCTTGAAATAAAACTGCTCACCAAGAAAGCATTTATTAAATTAAAAATACAGTAAATGTTTGCATTCTGTATGTTTGTGTGTAACATAAAAATATTTTAAAATGTTATAAATGTTATATATTCTAAATATTGCAGCTATTACTTCAGATATTATAACTAAAACTTAAAAAATCATTTAAATTCAATTTATTAAAAAAAGAAAAACTGAAAAGTATTCAGACCTTTTGCTGTGACACTCATATATTTAACTCAGGTGCTGTTTATTTCTTCTGATCAATGGAGGACGTTTGGGACGACCAGAACCCTTCCAAGAGCTGACCGTCCAGCCAAACTGAGCTTTGGGGGGAGAAGAGCCTTGGTGCGAGAGGTAAAGAAGAATCCAGAGATGCAGTCAGAGATGGGAGAAAGTTGTAGAAAGTCAACCATCACTGCAGCCCTCCACCAGTTGGGGCTTTATGGCAAAGTGGCCAACAAAAACACCTAAAGGAGTCCAAGATGATGAGAAATAAGATTCTCTGGTCTGATGAGACCAAGATAGAACTTTTTTGCCTTAATTATAAGTGATATGTGTGGAGAAAACCAGACACTGCTCATCACATGTCCAATACAGACCCAACAGTGAAGCATGGTGGTGGCAGCATCAGGTTGTGGGGGTGTTTTTCAGCTAAAGGGACAGGATGACTGTTTGCAATCGAGGGAGAGATGAATGCGGTCAAGTAAAGGGATATCCTGGACCAAAAGCTTCTCCAGAGTTTTCAGGACTCCAGACTGGGCTGAAGGTTTACCTTCCAACAAGACAATGACCCTAAGCACACCACTAAAGTCAGAGCCCTGACTTAAACCCATTTGAGCTTCCCTGGAGAGACCTAAAAATGGCTGTCAACCAATGTTTACCATCCAACCTGACAGACCTGGAGAGAATGGCAGAGGATCCCCAAATCCAGGTGTATAAAACTTTTTGCATCTTTCCCAAAACAACTCATGGCAGTATTAGATCAACAGGGTGCTTCCTCTAAACACTGACATAATTCTGTCTCTGAGCTCTTCAGGCAGTTCCTTTGACCTCATGATTCTCATTTGCTCTGACATGCATTGTGAGCTGT
>JAUCNO010000044.1:8431744-8442055 GCA_032353835.1 Enteromius viviparus
AGCTCATCAAGGTCTTTAGGATCACTAGAAACCTGCAAGCAGGTGTGATTTGGAGCTGGTTGGAGCTAAACTGTGCAGCTGTGGCCCTCCGGGAATTGAGTTTGAGATCAATGCCCTACTCCCTTTGAAGGGCAGAACCATTTAAGTGTTATTTTAAGTGCGTATGGCATTCCTGTCTCGTATAAGCGTTTGGAACTCTCTTGGTGAAGGGAGCGACAGACCAAACATTTCCTTGACAACGCTGTGTGCATGCAGCATTCAGCCTCCAACAGTTGTTGCAAATAAATATTTCTTCTCATTATTATTTCATTTAAATATTGTCTCACTGTGTCTTATTTACTATTAAACTTTTATAAACTAAACATGCTTAAACGTCTTTACACTAACATATTTCTACCACTGATGAAATATTTTGTATCGTATTAAAATAAAGACAAATTAAAATAAATCAGCCTATTCTACTTATATCTACTTGTATCTGAAATCAAAATTAATTACCAACTTTGTTTTAAAATGCATCGCAGGAGCTCCTAACAAAAGATCACAAACAGAAAGTGACCATGGCATGTTCCCTTCGGTAAGGGTCTTTCGCAATGGGAATCAGTAGCTCACTTTTGTTTGGGACGTCCCTACAATGGCGTCCCCTTCCTGAAATGCCCTTGAAGGGAGCAAAAAAGGCCATTTGGAATTCGCCCTATGACTCAACGCACGATGCAACTTACGTTGTACGTCTAGTTATAAGCCAGCCAAGAAGCTGAACTCGTTGTCAATTTAAAAACTAGAAATATTTTTGTCACAAAAACCCATTGATCTGCTTCAAAGGACACGTGATAATCCCCGAAGGTGTAAAAGTTAGTTTAACGACACAATACTTGGGATATATCCATTTTCAAAATAATGGCCGATATCCACCAGCATTAGGCTAGAAAACTTGGAAGAGCCAGGATAAATTTTAAAAGAAAAAAGTCATATACACGTAGGATGTCTTGGGGTGAGTAAAATATGCAGTGAAGAACTCGTTTAATACACTCAGGTTTACATCTTCAAAATGTAAAGACTGTTTCTAAAGTTTACATCTGCAGCAGCCTTGGGGCACACTTTTATTTGAAATTACATCAGCAGAAGACACAGCAGAAAATGGAGGGAAAAAAGGGAGAAGAAACTCAAGTGTAGATTATTCTGCCAGCTGACATTGAGAAGTGCAAGAACAAAGCACACACTTTCTTAGTCAATGAGGACTTCAAGGCTCTCTCCGCTACCTAGTGCTTGACCTTCAGTACACATAGAGGCCTTGAGACAAAGGATTATCCAGATCTCACTATAAAATACATCTAGATCTAACTCCAAAAAATGGCTCTGTGTGCACTTCAAAGATGATTAGCAGTCATTAGATTATTAGCGTTAGCATCAGTCTTTGTTTTGATGGTCTTCCAACAGACATTCTTGCAACTTCACATCAACTTAAAGGTGATATACCTGTATAATAAAAGTCAGACGTTTTCCTAGATTAAATGCTATGACCCTGAGACATCTGAGACTGTATATCACATATTGTGAAGTAGGGCATACTTACTTAATACTGTTTTTCTACCAGCGCTTTTTGAAAATGAAAAATTGCTGGAATTCAAATGACTACATGGGTCAAGCAAAGATTCTCAAGAGCCTTTCTCAGTATTTAATTATGTTTACATTTGCACTTAATATACATATGCATATATATATATATATATATAAACATCAAAAATAAAAGTTCTTGTTTAAATAGTATATGTGTGTACACCGTGTACATTATGCATATATAAATTTTAAAAAAACATGCATGTATCATACATACATATATAGTTCATACAAAGTTCACACAAATCGTAGTGTTTTCATACATTATATAAATTCTATTTAATTATTTCTCCGCCCATCCTATTTTCTCTTCTCTCCATAGCAGCATATCTCCACCCATAATTTAGGCTTTTATGCAAACATGACCCTGTTTTACTCACCTGTGAAGGCAACGTATACATGCCCTGTTTAAACAAGCCTTACAAAAGGTGATGAAAGTGTCATAAATCATAGAGAGAGGGGCATTCATCTCTCTGCAAATAGCCCGCTCCCTCCTCCTCTCTCAATTACAACCCTACAGAACATAAATTAATATGTAAAATTGTTGGACCGTGGTGGCAGAGTTGCAGCAGCTAAGGTCACAGCTATCAATCTCCAGCGGGTGGAGCGGCACCCACTGACAGATTTTCCACCCGCAGAGACGGCTCGGTGATTGAGAGGCACAGAGCCAGATGAACTGTGGGTAACCTGGCTCACCTACAGTATACCTAAGAACAAGGGAGCAGAAAGAAAGAGAGTGATAAAGAAGGCAGAATGGGATCTTCACCCAAAAATTTAAATTCTGTCATTGTTCGCTTATCTTCATGTCATTCCTGCATGACTTATTTTCTTCTGTGGAACACAAAATAGTTCTGTTGGTAACAAAAATAGTTTTGCTCCCATTGACCTCCATAGTATTTTGCTATTTGTTAAAATACAGGACAAACCTGCCATTAATTTTGAAAATGCATTAATGTACATTCACTTTTGCATGTTGTTCGAACATAAAGATGTGTACGCAAACACCCTATAATGATAAAAATCCACCTGCTTCTTTTTTAAAATCCCCATAAATCATTAGCAGTGTCTCAGAACAAGCCGATTGCAGAATCTGTATATTGTGACATCACTTTGCACAGGTCCCGCCCCCAGTAGCCCATTACTGCAGAACAAAAGATCCAGGGGGCGTGGTCAGATCGACTCCAGAGGCTGGAGATGGGTGGGTTTTTATTATGCAGGGGGTAAAGATGAGTAGGTTTAGATATATGCTCTAGATCCAACCTCGCCCCTTGTTTGATGTTGCAGGTCGGGGCCATAGTGTGACAGCATTAGTTAAAGGTGCTCTATGCGATCTTGCAAAACACTAGGGGTACAGGACGTACACCAAAGAAAAAACAAACTTCAGCAAACCAATCAGCAAGAAGAAGTGGGGTTTAACGTGCGCAACATCGCATAGAGCACATTTAAAGTTTCTAAATCCCTTATAAGACATGACTGTGTTTAATTTAACTGTACATGATAAAAGCATTCTGAGATTTGAAAAGTAGTCTGTATCTCCTGCGATGCATCAGAGCCATCCCCATAAAAGATCACCATTCAAATAAATGCACGGCTCAGACAAACGGGTGTTTTTACACTGAGAAAATGAGAATGAATTATTCACATGGCCTTGATGATGTGTTTTTGTTTGTGTGTGTCATCTAGCATTTACTAATTAGGGTTGATTGGAGCCAGACAAATATGAAAAAAGCAAGGACCTTTCTGTTATAAATGCTGTTCTCATATGGAGGCATCATTCTTTTTCCAATTAATTCCAATTAACTTTTTCTTTTTAATTCAGTACTCATAAAAAATGTACTTTATTATTATTCTTATTATTTTTAAGAAAAGTGACTATGTAAGTGATATTTATTAAATAAAACACAATTCTGTTTATTTACTGTACTGTAAACATACACATAGAAACCGAGCATATCTTTTAAGGGCTGTAAGTGTCTTTTGTTATCATTTAGTTTTTGAATCACAATCAAATGCACTTTTAAAATAAGACCATATAAACCTTTTGCAATTTTTTTCGATATGCAATTTGAAAAGCTTTTGTTGTCTCTTTTTCCAATTAAAAAAATAAGAAATAAAAATCTTTTTTTTTTGGACTATTATTTCATATCAGGCTTTACAAGGTTAAATACACACTGATGTTTAAGCAAAACGTGTGCCATAGGTGCTACATAAATTACTAAGCAAATGTATGGCTTCTGAAGATTTGTACAGCACACAAGTGTTGCATTATATTCAATTTTTTGGTTTAAATATTGGCTGTCCTTGCCTGAAGGTGACGTGAAGCAAGTTTTCATACTTTCAGTTCATCAAGTGAATTATGTTTCCATTGTTGCATCTTCAGTTAGAAAGACAATGCCAAGGCCAAGCTTTCAATCCCTTATACCAAGACCTAGAGCAGCAGAAAAAAAGCTCCAATGATCATTTTTTCAAAAAGCCACACAACAGCCAGAAGAAGGGCAGGCAATGCGCACTTGACGAGGTCTAAGGGTAGTGCAAAAGGAAGAAAAGCTCCATTTACTCTACTACTATTAACTTTGAATGGACAGTTCCTTCTTGTGTACACACTCGCATACAAACACAACATATCACTCAACCTGTGCGGTCTCTGCGCTGACCCTGATGGTCCATTAGAGGACGGAAGCCATCAGGCCAGGTCGTTAAGCCAGTGGACGTGTGGGTGCCGGCCGAAGTGCATTGGTGGTTGAGGGAGGGACCTGTGTGTTTGGCATCTGTTCCTTTATGTTCTGTGAACAGAGCGACCTTGTGTTTGTATGCCTGTGTGCTGACCTTGAGTTAGGCTGAAACAGCAGACACTGCTGCTTCTGAACGACCCTGAAAACCAGTGCGTGCGTAAGTGTGTGTGTATATGAGAGAGAGAAAGTACTAAGAGAAATATCAGAGCAGCTTTCAAGCATCTAGCTTTCAGAGAAACATTTTCAGTGTCTCAGGGTTGCAGTAAACTTCCAACAATCACATCTATAGTAAACCTGTTCACATCTTTATCACACTGCAACATTTATAACACTACACTATATAGTGTTTCTCAAGTGGTGAATAATGACCCAAAATTGGGTCACTGGTCTGGTATACTGGTGTATATATATACTTATGTATAAAAGTAGTTGGAATGAGAAACATCTGTCCACTGTAAAAGAACAATATACATATAAATATAATAATAAAAATATAATATTTTTTTTCCTGTTTAATTAAATGTGTTGCTTGCCATTTCTTTCTAATAATTTGTCTAATCTAATATCTAATAAATGTTTATTTTTGTGTGTGTGTAATATTATAGGGGAAAATGTACTCTAGTATAATCAATATTCACATAAATAAATAATTTATAAAAATATTTTTTTTCAAGGTGTTAAGAACATACCTTGAAAACCTGCCTTATTTTCACTTGAGTGGAAACTTTAAATAGTATAACATCAATTGTATAACAGTTTACATAGTCTAAATAAATGATATTTTTAATATTTTTTCCTTTTTTTTTACTGTGGGTACTCCTATACATCATTGACCCAATAAATATAAATAATAATACATTTAAAGATGTTAATAAATAAATGAATTTTTGCACGATGTCTGTGCTTATTGTGTGCAACAGCTTCCCCATCAATCTCTTTAAGATTTTTTCATGAACATCCCTGTGTCTGTCTTATCTCTCTTCTACTCACATTACTCATGTCGTGTTCGGAAGTGCGGTGACTGACAGCACTGACCTCTTATCGGTGCCGGTAAAAGAGGAGGCGACCAATGTGCTACTGGTCTTTTTCACGGTCACTGCCCTCTAGACTAACGCTCTTTTTGCACAGCAACCGCACCTCGCAGATCAGCCAGCCAAGACAAACAAAGTGAAGGGCTGCAGTTTGTTTATTTGCTGAGAACAATGACGGACGTAGGTCAACGCTCTATGTTTTTATCGTATTAATCAGGTTGTAGGAAGTTGTGCCTCATGCAGCGAGAGAGGCCAATAAAGAACCAGTATAGAACAGGTACAACTAATTTATACAACAGTTGTATTAACAAGAATTAATATAATTTTGAGTGACTAAAGCCCAGTTAAGACTATTTTTTTGTGGCTTAGGACAGTCATTCCTTGTGTTCCAGATGTAAGGGCACATCCTTTAGTCCTAGTCCCTTTAAAGGATTTACCCTTCATAGTGAGAGCTTTGTAGGGTTGAAGGGTGTAGGGGACCAACTAACTGTTTCTTGGAGTGCCCTTAATCATCCTATGCCCACATGGAGGCACCATCATCAAGGAAACAATCAGCGCAAACTATCATGGGGGTCCGAAGTGCCGAAATCCTTCGGAAGTGTCCAGTTTTGAGTCCTTCACTTTAGAATGACCCTTCAAAATGGCAGCCATGATTGTTTTAACCCAGGTCTCTTTAGGACAAGTTCTGTCACTCTTTCTGTCACAAGGTCAGCCATCTTTGAAACGCCTCAGACAAATCTGACAACAGCTGTGTAATAAATGTTTTTTCTTTTGTCAGGCAAGATCAGCCATGTGCAGTCTGAGGCACACGTCTCAGAATGCTGACTGTTTTTACAGCAGCCGAAGCTTCTAATGTCAGACAAATCAGCGATTGGCTGTTTTATTCAGAAGGCGGGGCTTTCTGTGATTGGTCAGCAATGTTGAGAGCTGCGTTTTTTCCCCATTCAAAACTAAAAGAGTGACATGTCTTGGGTGTTTTAGTTTGTTTTCACTCAGAAGTTCCCTTCAGAGGGCGATAAATGCTTTTTGGAATGCACCGACTGTGTCAGATTAAGATACTGTATTTCGCCTCTAAAATCTTGTCCCGATGGAAAAATTTATGTCAAGCGACAAGTGAACAGACGGAAATCATTCATTTCCAATGGAGAGTAGTGTTGTGCGGAATTCTGATAATACACCTATGTGGCCATTTTAGATCCGTCATTAATTACTTACCTTCATGTCCTGTGAGACCTCCATTCATGTTCAGTTTTTTTTCCACCTGAATTATAGTTTACATCTCACAATTCTGATTTTTTTTTCCATCACAGAAAAATGACCTACATAAAAATAATAATAAAATAAAATGTTTGCGACTTTTTGTTTAACAAATCTTACTAATCTCATCTAATAATTTCTCATAATTGCAAAGAAAAAAGCAGAACTGTAAGAAAATGAAATTGTTGCAAATTAACTTATTATAAATATGAAAAATATTGGGTACATAAAAGATGCCTGCAGACTTAAATCATGTGGTTTGTGGAGAAGCAGTGTTTCAGTATCAGAAAGTGACACTTTAATATCTTGTAAAACTATGTCCTTGAAATGGCCATGTCTGCTACACCATATCTGACTACTTTATTTTCTAGCAAGGGTGTTCATTATTATTCATGCAAACCTTAAATAAACTTCATTTTCACATTTACTCTTAATACCTTGTACAAGCACCATACAGTCCCTTTTTGATAACCTTCACCGTATTTCTGCCTTTTAGCTTTGCTATCTAAGCCAGACTCAGTTATCAACCCAAAGATAAGGCATGTGTAAATACATAATGTCATTAATTCAGTACATAATACTGAATGAGTCATCAATAGTGATTTGAGTCCATTTTCCTGTAAGAGAACAATCTTGATTTCCTAAGGATTATTATTATTAGGGCCCTAACACCATGGTGCGAAGGCCCTCTTGTTTTCTGAAGAATTTATTTATTTATTTATTTATTTATCTACTGTCCAGGGGTTTTGGGGGGCCTTGAAATACTCAAAAAATCGGAACACATGTTGGAATTGAATTCCTGGAAATTCAGTAGCCGAGAAGTACCCGGATGACCTACTGCTTCCGCCCGATAGTACGCATACCATGGACACTTTCCTATCCCATGAGGCTCCTGGAGAGGAGGCTTCATATCCAAAAAATGGCAGAAAGTTGAGACGCGGCTCATTTCAAGTTTAAGTACGTTGTTTATTGTGATTATTGAAAGTTTAAATTTCCGCGCTATTGTGACGACGCATGACAAGTGACAACATCAATATGGAGGATGTAGTACGTCTGAATTCCATTCATACTACCCAGATTCACACTATATAGAACATACTTTTTAACAGTTGGGTAGTACGTTCAATTTTAAATGTAGTACCTAGTTAAGCAGTATGCGATTACGGACGCACATGCATGTTTTCTATGTCTCCCTAATCAAACAGACCTGATTCAGCTCATCAGCTCATTAGTAGAGACTCCAAGACCCGAAATAGATGTGTCACACAAAGGAGAGATGCAAAATATGCAGTGTTGGGGGGCTTCCAGGTACGTGGTTGGAAGCCACTGCCATAAAGGATCATGAAACCCCCCGTTCAAGAGTTTTTTTTTAACACCTCCAGTTTGAAAAACGTTGTTCACTGGGGTAAGGGGTGGGGATAGAGTGTGGAGAAAAGACAGAGATTGCATAAAATGAGGAGTTACAATAAGGACTGAATGTGCTAATTTGCACAGAGCCAATGTAAACATACACACGCGAAATGGACAGCGTTGCGCAATTTGAATTTTATAAAATACACCTTGCTTATCAGCCAGGGCTCTCCGGTGTTTAGTGTTCTGCAGCAGAGAAATAATTTTTATGGATTATAATTATATTTGTCTCATGCCGTTAAGTGGTAATTTAAAACTATCTACAGATATATCTTTCATGACTTTTTCGCTGAGTTTCGGACACATTTCATGTTCACGACACAACAATATTATAGGAGGATTTTTATGGTCTCAAAGTGAAATCATACATTTAAAATGAAATAAAAACAAATACTATACAATTTCATATTATAAGCATGTTGGTTGAGTTTTAGCCCACTTTCTTTCCAAATTGCTTAAATTCATTGATATTTGATGGCACACGTCCATACCACATATCAATGGATTTGAGGTTTGGACTTGGACAAGGTCGTTTAAAAACCTTCATTAAGTTCTGTTCCAGCAGTTGAGTTAATGTGTTTTTGTACTTTGGTTCATTGTCCTATTGCATGGCATAACTGCTTCAGCTGTAGATGATCTCACCTTTCTCTGTAGGAAGTTGAGGTGAAGGTCCAGTTAATAACTGTAAGGTGATTGGTTCTTCTGGCTGCAAAACAAGACAAAATTGTCACCCTTTTGCCAAAATGTTTGATATGAGGTAATTGTGCTGACTGCCAAACATGCCGTTTTGCATGTGCAAGAAACATCCCTAAAGTCTTGATTTCCCAAAGACTAGAAATTGTGTGGCTTGTTCAAAGCAACTTCTAAGCCATTGCATTTGGTTTCAACTAATGAGTTTACCCAAAAATATGTTGTTACAATTAGGGTGAATTGAACTGTGTAATAAAGATGAATATTTGGAAACTTAACAAGTGTCTTGATTCACTGATAATCTCAATTTGAGCGTTTATAAGCAAATAATTTGGCAAACATAAACAAAGCAGCATATCCCCAGCTGGTTTAGCTTAAAACATGTTTAACCCATGTTCATATCAGCTCTAATTTCCAGAGGTCACTTTTAAAAGCCGCATACCTCATTGGGACGTATAATTTTTTTGTTTTTTAAATATATATTTATGGTAGAAAAGTTACAAAATATCTTTCAATCTATACAGTGTATTGTTGGCTATTGCTAGAAATATACCTGTGATTCATGACTGATTTTGTGGTCCAGGGTCACATATGTTCTCTCGAGATTTCCTTATGGATATTTATAACGGGGTTGTTCAATTAAAGAGTAAAACAAAGTCTATGGTAAATACAAATTGACTTGGATGGTTTACTCTATAGTATAAATTGCACCTGACAAAGTTATGTTTCTTTTTAAAAAATGTATGTTTGTAATAAGAAACTATATAAGAACATTTGGGTGAATATTTGCAATTTACACTGTACAACAAAACATCCAAGTGCCTACAAGTTATGTTTACTACAAACCTTATTTTACTCATGTATTGAAACAAAAAACAAAACAAAACAAAAACATACAGAAATATTGAGGGAACCAATAGTGAATTTAGGGTCACATCTGTTGCAATCTATGAGGCTTTTCCTCTAAATCTTTTTCTCGTGTGAATGTTTTTACCATGCACTTGCTCTGTAACATGGGGAGCATGCCAACCGTGTTGCAGGATCCAAATGCAAGGCTTTATTAACACACGTGGTCAAAACAGACAGGGTCCAACACCAGCAAACAGCACATTGCCATGCATAGGTAAAATCGTAAGCCTCAAATAGCCAATGGTCAGGGCAGGCAGCAAACAATCAAAAAACAAGTAAACAGTCCAAAGATCAAAAACACAACTAGGAAACATGGAAAGAGTGACTTGGAAACAATGCAAGAATTGGCTACTCAATAATCACTAATATTTGCCAGGTTTTCACAACAAAACTAGCCCAAAAACTAGCCCACTGGCATTTCGATGGGAACCCCCCTGGTAAAAATTATATTCCGGGGTAGTAAAATTCACATTTTTTAGCAGGAATCCTCTGGCAAAATTAGCATTTCAGGCACTAAATATTACATTATTGGGTTCCCTTCAACCTGCAGACATGAAAAACACGATCTTGGCAACACTGATCAGCGCACTAGAGCGCATGTGAGCATCTTGACCAGGGGCCTGTTCTATAAAACAAGTTTACCAAATGAGCCAGGTTTATGGCAG
>JAUCNO010000044.1:8467581-8490341 GCA_032353835.1 Enteromius viviparus
GCTGTTTTGTTTTTTTTGTTACATTTTTTTGTTTTTAGTGAAATATATTGCCAAAAATATATAAACTCTCTTTTGTAGTGCATTTTCTAATAAATTTGGGAATATTAAAATATTTCACATTAAAAATTATTTTATTATTTTGTAAAACATATTTTCTACATATTGGCCAACAAAAATACCATGGTTGTCATATCTCAATATGATGTACTTCATGTGATACAAATTTTTCTCTCATTTTCTTTTCAGTCTGCAGTATAATGACTTCAGTGAGGATGTTTTTGAGCTGATGGACACATGCCCAAATATCATTTATTAAGGAAACACATCTCAGGTTGGATCACCTGCATATTTCTGTGCATAAAAACATTTAGTTTTTAAAAACAAATGCATGCTTTGAACATAAAAATGTGTTTATTCATTTATAGGGATGTAACAGTATTGTAAATACGGTCGTACCGCAATATCATTTTTTTTCGATACTACGGTGGTCACATGACTCGATAAAACGATAGGTCTTCTGAGAAAAGTTTGCTTGGCGAACGGAGTGAACGGGAGGTAGCGAGAACTACAATTCCCATCAGCCCAAGCGTTCCCATCATTCTTTGCAGTCTGTCGTCAATACAGATCAGTGTTGCCAACTTAGCGATTTGTCTCTATATTTAGCGACTATTTAGACCCCCTTGGCCACATTTTTCCTTAAAAGCGACTAGCAACAAATTTAGAGACTTCTTGGACTAACCTCAGCGAGTCTCCGGTACTGCCGCGCGAGTTCTTGTTCTCGTAGCGCGCGCGCACTTCTCTCTGCCTCTGTTCTGTTCAGCGAGAGACTGAGAGGAGCAGGGCTTTCAGTTAAAATAGATATTATGTTGCTTCTAACTTTATTTTACATGCAAATAGAGCCAAAATCACAGCATAGCCATTATGTGTACTTGGTTTCATTATTATGAATTATCAATATAGTATATATTTATAAAATATATATATATATATAATTATAAAAAAATATAATATATAATTATAAACGATTTTAATCTAGATTAACATCTTGTAAGGTAGAGCTAGTTCAGTAGGCCTTATACTGGCAAGCACTATTTCATATTCATTCCGTTTTTCTGACAACAGAAACCATTAAAAATATCAGTTATATTGAGAATTAGGGTGCACTGAATAACATTGTGACCACAGAGAAGCAAGATAGTATGACGCACGGACGTAATGAATCTGCAAATTGATATGACATCATCTAGCAATCTAAAGCGGGTTTTGAATCGGATGTGTGGAAGGTTTAATAATTTTTTGTTATTAAAATGGAAGTTCCTGTTTCAAAGTTTACAGATAGATGGCTAATGTGTGTGCCATTGATATGTTCAGTGTTCATGTAAACTGCTTAATAAACACTTCTGGCACTTTTTTGAGCCTCTTAATTAGTTTTGTTTTTTATGTAGATGATTCAATAAATACCGTACTGTGCCATTTATACCGAGGTATTACAGTACCATGAAATTTTGCTACCGTTTCATCCCTAATAGATTACCTACAAATTAAACTCTGAACAACTTAATTTTTTTTATTTGAATCAAAAAATAAAATAAAATAAAGAATAAAAGAAAATGTTTTGTCCATACTGTAGTTTGAAAATGTTGTTTTGGACCTCACTGACATGAATTCTTTTAACAAAATATATGTTTCTCAATTTTGTGTACGAAAGAAAGAAATCCATACAGGTTTAATGCAACATGAGTGTTGTGAGTAAAGTATAGAATTTTCTTGGTGGACTATCCCTTTAAGCCATTCATCAAAGAAAAGAATTATCGTAGTCATAATGAAAAACATTCTCTATTTTGTGCCCTGTTCTTGTTAGTGCCATTTGATTCGTCCGTCAAAGCATAACAATGCTAGCAAGATTTTCTTTTTATGTGGATCCTCATTAGGGCGCATTAGGGTGAAGCTGAGCCAAAGTCATTTGAGTGTTTTCTGCCCCCTTCTTGATTTCCACCATTCGAAGTCTGGTTTTCTTTTACATAGTCTTATCTTTGAAATTGAAAGATTATCATGAGCTGCTCTGTTCGGTGGGGGCTATTTTTGGAAGCTGCACTGTGAAAGCTGACACCCCTTCCTCTTTGCTAGAGTTTGTGCGTGCGTGCAAATCATTGTTGCATCACACGCTTGTGTCTATGTGTCATCAGTCTCTGCATCAGACTCCACAGTGTGTGTCAAATTAAAACATCTTGCAAATTTTTACCAACAAATTACTGCAGTGTTAGTGTAGCGTATGCATGCCGGAATAAAATAATTATAGCATCTAAACTCAGTTACAGTGACTTTGTTCTTGTTTTATAGGTTATTAGGACATTAATTTTAGACTGCTTTGCTTGTGTACTTGCAATTTTTCCCACTGTATCTCTTTGCGAAGGTTTGTGAATCAGCCTTGGGACCTAGAGAATGAATATAGTCTTCAGAAAGTTAGACACGGCCTATAAAACTTGAAGGTCTCAATGAGGGGGTGTTCCAACCATGCTGTCTCATCACATTAACGGTGGGGGCACTATTAACATACGCAGTCTGTCAGACAGCTAATGCGTTTTCCTGTAAACGTTCCTCTTCCTAACAGCGAGACCGGCCGTGAATCCCATCTCTAATGGAGTGCGGCACTGACCCAGCCCTTGTTGCAAGGTCAAAGTGTCCATGCCTAGCTGACACACAATTGTGTGACATTTTCAGCCTCGCTACCAGTAGCGAATGGCAGCAGCACAGCTTTTAAACACCTGGCGGTTCCTGACCGAGGCTTTGTTTACTCAGGAACACTGCACGAAAAAACGTGACTGCCTATTAGAGCCCGACATGCAAAAATAGAGCTACAGTTTTGGGGGAAATCAGGCTACAGATGATTTATTATTTATAGATTTTCTTTGCATATTAAATTGGAGTTGGATTTTATTGAACAAATATACACTTCAGCTTAATATTATGCATATATAGAGTAAAAATTGTAATCTTCACAACGACAAAAGCTCGACAAATGTAAAGCCTTTGCGAGATATCCTCACTTCAAGATTGCTGTGTTGCATCACCGCGACTGTAAGTGAGACATGAATGAAGACGAGATGTGAGCTTGATGCGCCTGGCAGGCAGCAGACATATTCTGCCGACATGAAAGAGCCTCCCTGTGAGATGTACTGCAGACGCACTGCCCTAAATATCCGTCATCTCGCAGGCAACTGCTCTGTTTATGTGCGGCGGAAGATTGAAATAAGAAAAAACCTCCCAGCGGCTGACAGAGAGATGGGGAGCTCTGTATTTTACTTGAGTAAATACCCCAAATGCCCTATAGGGCTGCAAGGGAGGCTTGAACCGTGCAAGGGCTGCTCTCACCAGAGCCGAAGTCCTCAAACAGTGGCAGCTAAATGAAGGTTAAGTGGATTTCGAGGATAGCATCCAAGAGGCTGGGAAAGCCCCATCTCCGGCAGCTCCCACGGGGCGTGGTGGGCCGCGGGACAAGGCTTTAGCTGATTGACTCCACCACACGCGCTGCATATTTCATGGGCCGCCGTCTGAGCTGACGATAGACAGGCGGCAGGAGCTGCGCCGTAGTGCTCCGATTGCAGACGGTGCCTTCCTGATGTCTTTTTTTCCCCGCTTAGCCTTTTTGACAGCATGGCATCATTGAAGTGTTACAGTGAATATGCGCTGCCAGACAGTATAGTTTTTGTTTACAGTGAGAGATTCACAGTTCAGCAGGTGGCAGAGACCTCTCTCCTTTTGCTCCCCTTTTCAGTGTGTCAACAAAAATCTTTGCTTTTCCTCTAATGGAGTGAAGGAGCATCCTCTTCACAGGCAAACCCAGCAGAACAGACAGAAAGAGATAGATAGGTGCACACTCCAATCTTTAAGTTCGGAGTATTCACATCAAAATTGGAGGTTATTAGGAATTACAGCTTTTTAATATGCAGCTCTTTTTTAGTCTTTTTTTAGACAGTTGACTCAAAAGCTGGACAGGTGTGTGCTAACATCAACTAAGTAGGTAAAATTCTGTAGTTGATTCTAAGTGTGATATTAGCTTTTGGAAGATGTTGCTGTGAACCCACATCATGCAGTCAAAGTATCACAAGTTAAACAGATAATTAAACAAATCCATCAGAGGATAGCAGGAACATTTGCCAAACTGATAGTTTGGTACATTGTGAGAAAAAAAAGAGTGCACTGGCAACATAAAAAGGCCTGATGGATGATTGGAGGATCCTCTCACTTTCACAACATCCAGCCAAGAGGAGAACACTCTCCCTGAGGGACAGGTGTGTCACCGTCAAAGTCTACAATCAAGAGACTTCACCAGAGTAAATGCTGAGGGATCTCCACAAGGTGCAGGTCAGATTAGACGTTGCCAAAAATATGTTAAAAAAACCAGAGCACTTCTTGAAAAGCATTCATTGGACTGCTGGAATTAAGATTGACCTGTACCAGAATGATGGGACGAAAAAAGTACGCAGAAGGTTTGAAATAGCTCATGATCCAAAGAATACAACATCTTCTGCGAAACATGGTGGAGCAGTGTGGTTTAGTCAAATGCAGCAAAGTTGATTGGACAGCATACTGCAAACATACTGCAGAAGCAACCCAGGAGTTTATAAAAATAAAAAAATAAAAAAAGAATATTATGCAATGACCAAGTCAGTCAACCTGACTGAGCATGCATTTTATTTACTAAAGAAACGACTATAGGAAGAAAGACCCACAAACAAACAACAAACTGAAGTCAACTGCAGTAAAGGCCTTGCAAAGCATCACAGAGGAAACCTGGTCTTTGGTGATGTCCATGAGTTCCAGACTTCAGGCAAAGGATTATCCATAAATGTTCAATTACATTTGAGCCCCTGATTAACAAGGGTTGTAATTCCTAGCATTTTATGTTATATTTATTCAGCGCCTTAAATTAAAGCCTAAAGTCTGCTCTAGAATTTAATATGGATTGTTTTATTTGAATTTTATTCTTGTGGCATAAAGAGCAAAAATTATGAAAATTGTGTCAGTGTAGATAGATAAATAGATAATTGGATGTGGTGTCGTATATGCATGAGTCTAATAAATAAATGTTAACCACTTGTTTTATTTCTCAGATGAGGATGAGGAAGGTGAACGTCGGAGGAGTGTTCCCCTGTCACCCTTAGAGAGGTTCTTTTCTGAGGATGATTCGGTTAAACAACATAAGAAGAAGAAACCCAGCAAGATAATGGAGGGAAAGGAGCCCAAAATGAAGAAAAAGAAGAAGAAGGAGGTAAAGAGACTTT
The DNA here is from genome assembly GCA_032353835.1 of Enteromius viviparus. NCBI lineage: Eukaryota > Metazoa > Chordata > Actinopteri > Cypriniformes > Cyprinidae > Enteromius > Enteromius viviparus. Next base: position 8,472,867 of record JAUCNO010000044.1, read on the forward strand.
TAAGTGCTATTTTATTCGATTGAAGCATGAAATAGATGTCATCATCACACTATCCGAATATAAGTAATATTTATATGTGCATTTCTAGCATTCATAGAATCCCTGTTCCTCATCAAATGTGTCACCAGAAAACCTGGGCAGGTCAGGTTCAAATAGTTACTGTATGAAGTTATTTTAAAGATAGGAAGTTTAGTCAAAATGCAAAAATGAAAATTGAATGTGTTTGCTCACTTTTATGTTGTTCCAAGCGTTCATGACTGACTTCCTTCAGAAGATGTTTTGAAAACCTTTGAGGACTATATGATGAAATCAGTTCAAAACAACACTGAACCCCACTGATTTTCACAGTGTGAATAAAAAATCACTTTTTAAATATATTTTTTGTTCCACAGAAGACAGGACACCAAAAAAGGCGAATGTCCTTTAAAAAATATTTTCAGGGCTCTCTCCCCATAAAATTAGATAATTCACACAAGGCTGCAAGGCTGTGACATGCTCCTATGAGTTAAATTATTAGTATGAAACAACATGCCTGACCTCAGGATATTTTATCATATTTTACACGATCAGCCTTTTTCCAGTCAGCAATCTCTCTCTGTGCCTTGGCGAGAGATAAAACGTTTGACAGGTCAGTCGGTCACAGTCCCCCCAGCTGACTGTATTTACCATTGAGATAATGAGAGGGATTCCTCTCTTCCTCCTCCCTGGCACACTCGCTTTATCTGCCTCCTTGCACAGATTCAGTCATTCTCTCAACCCTCCCTCCTTCTCAGCGGTGGTAAATGTGCCGTGGAGAGGGCAGAGAGGTCTCCCCTCAGCAGCTAAGAGCCCTGCTTGGTGTCAGTCATGCTCTCCCTGCAGTGCTGTGTCAGACACGGGCTCAAATCAATGCGGGTCAAAACTGCCGCCTGCCCTTCTGCTGTCCGCAAGTCTAACAGCTCAGCTCGCCAAAGCCGGCCACCTGCGCCTGAGCCTGATAGACTGTGGAGAGTCTAGGGATTGTAACGGGAGAGTGAGAATTGGTGCTTTGTCAGATGTAAACAATGATAAGTGACATTTCGGTTGTACAGATGAGCGTTTCTTTCTGGTCTGGTGTGTTGAGGATGAGGATGTCTTGGGGAAAAAAGGAAAAGAGATCCCAAAGATGCCTGACACTGCTTCTTTCCCACAGAAAATGCTGTATTTAAAGGCATAGTTCACCCAAAAATTAAGATCCTTTCAGAATTTTCTTACTCTCATGTGGTTTCAAACCTGAATGACTGACTTTCTTCTGTGGCAAATAGTTCTCGCTGCTTTTTCTCCATATGTTCTAAAAAAGTGAATAGTTAATGTGGCTAAAACTACACAAAGGACAAAAAAAGTAGCATAAATGTAACAAGCACCTCAAAATAAAAGTTTTAGTATTACAATTATTATGATGCTTCCAGACAAAAGAAGAAGATAGTAACACATTAAAGTGCCCCTATTATGCCATTTTAAAGGTTGCTAATATTGCTTTATGAGTCTATTAAAACAGGTTTACATATATGCACGGTCAAAAAACACTTTTGTTTTCTCCAAAAATAGATTTAATTTTACCCCATTTCTAAATGATTCGTAAACGACTCTAAACCCCTCCTTCCCGTGAGCCCTCACTGTGATTGGCCAGATGGCGCAGTCCTATATGATTGGTTTACCGCTACAGCACTTCACAGAGCTTGTACCAAAACTACCGTGGACAGTACTTTTGTAAGCGAATCGGACACACCTCTATATAGTGAACTTCAGCATTGTATAATGCATAACACTGCGTTAAGCCATTGTTTATCATTACTTAGGCCACATTTACACATAGCCGCGTTCGGTGAATATCGTGTTGTACTCAAAGATTGGGAAAGCAGTCATCAGTAAAATGACTCAAACACAACAAGAGATTGTACTGCTGAGGTGTTGTTGAAAAAAATGAACATTAATCACTCATTATTTGTAGATTTATCTTTTAGGCGAATGTGAGCCGACTCTTTTTTTGATAGACAATAACTTTATCGTCGGTGTCACAACTTAGCAGATAGTTTATGTTCATATACAGCTACATGACACACTGAATAAAAGATCATATTTGAAAAAGCATAATAGGGGAACTTTAATAATAGAAGCATATATAAATAAATTTGGTTAGTTTTATGTTTAAAGAAAATTATTATTAGCAATAAAAGATATTTCCAAAGCATTTATACATTGAAACGTATTGCAGGTTTTTAGTTAATATATTATTTAGACGTTTTTTCTACAAAAAAAGATTAATTTACAAGATTACATTAATAAACAAGTTGTATTTTGTTCATTTAAGTTATTTGCTATTTCTCAACTTGTAAAGCAATACAATAACTATTATTATAGTGTTATAATCTACCGTAGGTCACAAAAACTAATTTGAGATTTAACATTAGAATGTATTGTGAATGTGGTTACAAGACAAAAAAAATCAATGAGATCTTATATTCCACAGAAGAAAACTGGTTTGTAACAACATTAAGGTGAGTAAATGATGACAAAATTTACATTTTTAGCCAAACTCCCTCCCTTTAAATACTGTGTTTTCTATGTGAAAGAACTGTAGGATGGTGCCAGCTTGAAAACCTCTTTGTGGCACATTATTTACATGGGATTTTTGTTTTTCCTTTTGAGTTACATTGGCAGAAAATTTTGGTTTGCATTTTGGGAGACCTTTCAGCTCCAGCTGTGAAGCTCTTTAGTGGTTCTACTCATTGCCTCTTGCATGAGCACCCCTCCTTTTTCACTCTTTCTCCTTCCTCTCTCACTTTCTCCCTCCCCCATGTACGTGATTGAGATTTGTCTAGACGGGCCCTAGAACACAGGCACTGCAACCATGGGGACTCTTCATAACAAGCTCGTTATGCAAACGCATTTGATTGGATGGCGCCGTTCCATTGGCTGCTGCAGTAGTGAGAGCTGCCCCTACACCCCCCCCACCTCCAACACTGCACAGTTTGGTTTCCATGGCAACTCAGAACGGCTGCCGGTGGAGCTTGTGCGCTCTGCGGCAGTGCTGGCCTACCCTGCGCCGGAGAGACGTCTGCCAGCCAGTGCACAGCTGCAACACAGCAACAGGCTTTCTCCAATCATACACACACACAGTTTAATTCACCCACCGAAACATGTGTGTTCCCTTGCAGTATGATCATTTTGATTGGTTTCCCTGCTTCCAGATGTTACTAATAATAGTGCCATAATGATCTAGTTTTTCCTTTATTGAAAATGTGGAGTTGATTTCACGTGAATCAATAGTTAGGCCATAGTAAAAGCCTGTTTTTATTTAAAGCCTGTGGATGTGAGGTCTTACCCAATTAGTAGGAACTCTGTTTCATGCCTTATATAAATATAGTTAGAATTTTGCTCCTTAAAACAAAGTTTATAGCTCTAACAAGCTTTTTTTTTTAGCATATTAATTATAGCTGCTATGAGTGGGTAAATTAGTATAGAATTAATTACATCATATAAAAAAATAAATATATATATTCAATATTAGATGTATATTATAGAATCTTACTATGTTAGGTCTTAAGATATGATAATTAATTAAAGATATTTCACCAATTTGTATTGCATAAGCAGATCTTGATTATGGATTTGGATTTGGAAACAACCAACCATGCGCAACTGGCTGCTAAGGAAAACAAAACAAACACAAAAATAGAGAAACAACTGAATACTTTTAACTGGCACAGTGACTGGTAAAAATGCTTCATGACATTGCATTGGTCTCCATAACGTTGGTTGCAATTGGTCGACTATATATGCTGTAAGTGGACTCTGCCTGTCTATATGTAGACCTGTCTTGTGAGGCACATCTTTGCACAACTAACTGAAAAATCATTGTGTAATTATTTGTTGAATTTTATCATCACAGCACAACACATCATCCAAAAGTCTCTCCACCATCAAATATCCCTTCTCTTTGGCTTATGTAATTAATAAGTGTAACGGCATTCATTAAAAATGACTAATGTAATGTGTTCTTTGAAGTTGGATTCCAGAATGTTGAAGTTAGGACACCAGTAGGGTTAATCCCAGACAGATTATTTTTTTCAATTTAGGATGAAAAAGTTATAAAATATTAAAAATAAAGCATAACTGGCACAAGTTGCATTCCTGAATGCATGTTGCACACATCGTGAGCTGCTCACATGTAAAGGAACACAGTGCTGATCTGATTCTAAAACACACTGCATTTAATGGTTTGCATTAAGCTATATTGCAATTTTGGTTGTAGCTTGATTGAATGGTGCTTTGCTAAAGCAATGGCACAAAACAAAAAATATATTTTGTTGTTTGGAGAAGTATACAAATATTTATGGGTTATTAAACATTGGTTCTCTTTCAAGACAATCTTTTAACCTTTTGCTAGTGGAATTTCTTTTCTCCAAACTTCTCTAAATCAATTCCCGCATCCCTTTGTTGACCCAAACTTCTCATGTAAAGTATTTGTGATGAATGCTGCCTCTACCTGGGTTGTCCCACAAAGGTGCAGTGCTAAGCGAGTTTGTCTATCACCAGGAATAGGGTATCAAACCTCTCCTCATCTAAATGCGGGACCTGAAATTGGTAGGAAATGGCCCGGAGTGCCGATCTCAATCCCAGTCCCTAGATTACGGCCAGGAGAGCCGATCCCGATCCCAGTCCCTAGATCACATGCAGTTCCCGAATCCAGTTATGATTCACGCTGCAGAAGCTTTTGTCGAGTTTGCACTGCAAGAGCGCCTCCCTGAGTTTACCACCCAAGAACCATGGCCTGGAGAGGAGGGAAGACCACCCTACTCCTTCCCGCAGCTGCAACAGGCAGCTCCTGATCGGCCACAGCCGCAGACAGCCCTTTATCCGCCACGGCCCGCTAAGGCTCCTGTTCCGCCACGGCCCGTGTCTCCAGATCGACCGTGGCCCGTTAGGGATCCAAATCCGCCAGGGTCTCCAAAGTATCCTGATCCACCGTGGGCTGTTCAAGTGTCTCAAGTGTCTACCCTATGTGTGATCTGTTCCCGTTTTACTTATGTTTAATAAAAACCTCTTCGACTGCAACATCTGTGCTTTGTGTGCTATTTGGCAGAGAGACAGCGTGACACTCACTGATTACCACTTTGTTTTAAAAAAATTTCCCAAACTACCCCAGTCTCTGCCATTGAGCCAACTATGGTGCTGAATTGGGGTGTTCCAAAAGTGCCATATACAGGTGCTGGTCATATAATTCGAATATGTTCCAAAAGTTGATTTATTTCACTTATTTCATTCAAGAAGTGAAACTAATGTATACATTCATTCCACATAGACTGATATATTTCAAGTGTTCATTTCTAAGTAATGCATTACTTTTTAATTTTAAAGTTATATAACTGAGTTACTTTTTCAAAAAAGTAACGCCAGTTACTTGTTTTTTTATTTATTGACTTTAAGTCTCCTGACTCCGGACATGTTGGGAGAAGTCAGAAAAACATTGTGGCATTGTGTGAATACGTTTTATTAAACAATGTCTTTGCTGACCTTTGATGATCCAGTTCAGCCATACTTACAAGCAAAAAAGATTGTGCTATATTGTTTTTTTTTTGTGGTATAAATAGAACTTCTTATATTAAGCAACGTGGATTCTGTGCCTCTCCTCCTTTCCTTCAGACTCTGGGACACTGATTTCCAAAGGAAATGCAAAATTTACCTTCATCAGAGAATATTTCAATAGTGGGAATTGCCAGATTATGACTCCCCTAGTATTGGTAGGTTTAGTGTTAGGTGTGAGGGACGGGGTTAGGATTAGGGGTGGGGTTTACTATTGATTTCAATGAGGGAACTCACAATTCGGCACAAAACCAGTGTAGACATGGCGAGAGAGAGTCCAGTAGTCTAGGACCGCCAGAAAGAAAGTGGATGTAGCTGTGGATGATGAGAGGAGATGAAAAGAAAGATTGACAACTTATTTCTTAAGAATGTTAAGTTAAGGCCTGATATGTCCAAAAATTATTTAAGCACCAACACTTTTACCTTTCTTGTAGAATTGTGCTTTGTTGACCAGATTGTGACACCTTGTCTACATCGGACCAGAACAGCACTACAAAGTACAATAGTACCTATTCTGCTGTGTTCACTGGATGTGGCCCGGCATATTCTCAAAAGAAAACATTTGCTGTATTCTATTTAGTGCACCCAGTGGAAAAAGTTAGTCTAGAGCCATGTTTATTTAAAGTGCACATATCTTGGAGTGGTGGGTTATACGTTCAAAGCACAGTAAAACACTCCAGCATTTCGAGGGCATTACCAATGCCCACAGTATTCAGACAACCACTCTGAAACCCTTTCTTGGAAAGTGGAGTTGTGCTAAGTTTGATACAGGCTCATCCTTTACAAGGTCATATTATTGTGATTAGATATCATATTGTTCCTGAGGGTGTGTAAATCACCAAAACAGGTGATGCTTGTCTCAGTCAAAAAAAAATCTTCAGAAATCAAATTAAAGTTTTTTTTTTATGAAATCCGAGAGCTTTCTGCCCCTGCTTAGACAGCAATGTAATTAAAATGTACCCAGGCCCATACATTTTATATATTTTAGAATTTTATATGAATTTTATATGAATAAAGGTCGTTGGAATGACATGAGAGGGAGTAATTAAGGACAGAAATTTGGCTTGAACTGTCCCTTTAAAGTGGCCTTGGCTCCCTGAAAAAAGGGATCATGAATCATGAGTAGTTGAGGCTTTAGGAAAGTTTGGAGAAAGGGATTTCCCCTAGCAATTATGCAATATCTCGTTCCTTCCTTTCAGGAAACCAAGGATACGTTAAGTAATCAAAGCTGTTTTGATTACCATTATGGTAATAAATTCACACTTGCTACCATGAATTTGGAAATTTGTTTGTTACTATCAATTTCAATAACATCAAATCAGCAATAAAATCCTAATATTTTTATGCTTCATGCTTGAATCATACAAAGGTTTTTTTTTAGCTGGGTTTATCACTTCCATTCCTAGAACAGCCAAATTAAGCGTAACAATTCTCTTATTCATTTTTACACGAGTGCTTCATCTTCTTTTTCATTGATGTCTCTGCCTGTCCTCACAGGGACTTCCCAGTGGGCTAGATGACATGTCAGACAGAGAAGATCATGCTCACAGGTCAGGAAGTGAGAGCAGCACCTACAGCTCCCTGAAGAAGAAAAAGAAGAAGCCCAAAGAGAAGAAAGAGAGGAAAACCAAACAGCGAAAGAAAGAAGATGATGAGGACGATGATGATGATGATGATGGAAACTTAAAGGTTCCCACTTAAAAGTGTTATATTATACTCTGTTAGCAAAGGAAATGAATAAATAACAATTTTTCATGTGACACCAGGAGCCAAAGTCATCCGGTCAGCTGATGCAAGAGTGGGGTCTTGAAGATGTGCAGTATGCATTCTCAGAGGACGACTATAAAACCATCACCAACTACAAAGCCTTCAGCCAGTTTCTTAGGTAGGATTTGCCCTGCTGTCAAGATGTCTTGTTCTATTTTAAAACGTTCCTTCTGGCAAATGCTAATGCCTGTATGGAGCAATGACTTTATGATGACAGGTTTTCTAATAACAGGCATTGAAACAAGATGTACTGTCAGACCCACACCATGCATGTCTACTGTAGCCAGAATGATATTTGATAGACTCTTTTTTTAAATACTTCAGATTTCTGATTCACAGTACCTGAGAACGTTCAATACTTGAGGTAAAATCACTAAAGTACATGGCCACTCGTTGCTATTGCTTTAAATTTGGCCAAATCTTTTTTTTCTGTGGTTAGGCCTCTCATAGCCAAGAAGAACCCCAAGATCCCTATGTCAAAAATGATGACGGTGCTTGGAGCAAAGTGGAGAGAGTTCAGTGCGAACAATCCTTTCAAAGGCACCTCTGCAACTGCTGTAGCTGCTGCCGTAGCTGCTGCCGTGGAAACTGTCAATGTGGCTCCACCCATCTGTATTAGAAGTATCCAACAGATCTCACCATCTGGGCCAATCAAAAAAGCCAAAACCAAAGAGGGAAAGGGTAACACAATCTTCTTGTTGATTTTATGTAGGAGTATAGGATCAGATTTCCAAAATTTGCTAGTGGAGGTTTTTACGTTGTTTACATACTGCATGTAACATGATTGGCTGTTGGCAGTTCTTTATTCAAATGGGTTTGGTTTTTCACTCCCACAATTGCTTTAGTGTAACTTTCCAACTTCAAAGTGTGGAATTTCATGTTAGTTGATGTTGAATACTATAGAAAATATTTTATATTTTAGATTTAATTGTGCATATGTACAAAAATACAGGTTTGCAAAAGTAGAATATGTTCAGGATGCATGTCTGAAAAAAGGAGTATTGTTCTCAGATCTCACCAAAAAAACACGTTTGTTTTATTTATCTCATCTGGACTGCATTGCAGGGCCTGGTGCAAAAAAAAAAAGTAAGCCAGTAAAAGAAACAAAAAAGAAAGGGAAACCGAAGAAGTCCAAATCAAAAGCAGGCCAGGGTGGAAAAAGGAAAAAAGGCTCTTCGGTGAGAACACACTTTTACTCAAATCTTTCTCGGGCTTAAAGTGTCTCACATGGAAAAATGCCCCATAGCTTTTCAACTGAGAGAAAATACGTTTTTTTTTTCTTCTTTTTTTAGCTTTTCCACTTTCCAGAACAATTCATGGATCGTTTGTACAGATATACTTTCCCATTGTTTTTGTTCCACCCAGTTTTATTGGCCTTTTATAGAAGTTGGTTTCTAAGGTGTGACCTCTTCATTTTTGAAGAAGACTTATTGTGCCTTTTGCATGAACTGTTTTATTATTTAGAGCGAGGAGGATTTCCTGGATGACTTTTCAGACTTTGATGACATCAGCATTCACAGTGCCTCTGTACCCTCAGACACTTCAGCGGCACCCAAAAAGAAATCAGCCCGCCGAGGACGAAAAAAAAGAAAAAGTGAATACAGTCTCCCTTTAGTGTTACTTTAGTATTTTGAACTATAATTGTTTCAATTATTATTAATTATATGTTATTATAGCATTAATGCAGTCTTCAGTGTCACATGATCCTTCAGAAACTATTCTAAAACGCTGAATGTCTATCACTAATTTTTGTGTCAACCCTGGTACATTCTTTCAAGAAAGTCCTTTTTAAATAAATGTGCTTTTAGAGATACAGAACAGTTGTGTAAGTTTAGATGACAGAATCGAAGGGTTGTTGTATTGAAAAGTGTTTTGTATTAAAATTGCACAGTGGTACTGTTCAGTAGGTTTCTCTTTAAACTCTGTTGTTAATGTAGGAGAGGATGGAGACGGCTATGAGACAGACCATCAAGATTACTGCGAGGTTTGTCAACAGGGAGGAGAGATCATTCTATGTGACACCTGTCCCAGAGCATATCACCTGGTGTGTCTGGATCCAGAACTGGAGAAAGCCCCTGAGGGCAAATGGAGCTGCCCCCACTGTGTGAGGAAATCCCTCTTTGCTTCACCACATGCATATACTTGCAAAGAAAGTACATTCTAGTATATTCAAGACCACAGAACCTGTGCTATTCAGACTGACAGTTTACTGCCTCGTCTCTCAGGAAAAAGAAGGCATTCAGTGGGAGGCCAAAGATGATGAGGAGGAGGAAGATGAGGTTGCTGGTGAGGAGGAAGATGACCACATGGAGTTCTGTAGAGTGTGTAAGGACGGAGGAGAGCTGCTTTGCTGTGACACTTGCCCTTCCTCCTACCACATCCACTGTCTCAACCCACCACTTCCTGAAATTCCCAATGGAGAATGGCTGTGTCCGCGATGCATGGTTCGGTTCAGTTAAAATCATTCTGATGGGTTTTTGATTTAGCTGAAAGTAATTTGAATGCTTATTAAGGCTCTATTATCAACCCAAAAATACAGCCATATTGTGGAAAATGACATTGTAAACTATTAAAGGCCAAATAAAGGCATGTATTGTTCTGAACACTGTGCATTCGTATTTGTTTTCTAGTGTCCCCCGTTAAAAGGGAAAGTCCAGAAGATTTTGCACTGGCTTTGGAGCGATCCTCCTCTACCACCTGAGGTTCCCCTTGGGCGAGATGGAGAGAAGGTGGCCGGTTTGGCCAAAATTCCACTGAAGGGTCGTCCAGAGAGGCAGCTGTTTGTGAAATGGGCTGGGCTGTCATACTGGCACTGCTCCTGGGTCAGCGAACTACAGGTGGGATTCCCACATTACCTCTGGAGAGCCAGCTTCATTAAATCATTAAACCATGCAAGCTCTTTTGGCTTGTTCTTCTATCTCTGTTTTTTTCCCTTGATGCAGTTGGAGCTATATCACACAGTAATGTACCGTAACTATCAGCGGAAGAACGACATGGACGAACCGCCACCATACGACTATGGCTCTGGGGAGGAGGAACTTAACAGCGAGAAGAGGAGGAGCAAAGACCCTCAGTATGCAGCCATGGAGGAACGATTCTACCGTTACGGCATCAAGCCGGAGTGGATGATCATTCACCGGATCATCAACCACAGGTACAGTGGACCACTGACTAGTGTTAATGTGATACTTAAGACAACATAGTTTTCATGCAGAAAATTTGGATATAATTATATGTTTTAAGACTGTATTGTGTAAATTTAAGTTTTGACAAGGATGGCGATGTACACTACCTGATTAAGTGGAGAGATTTGCCATATGATCAGTGCACCTGGGAGACTGATGACTTTGACATCCCAGACTATGACAGCTATAAACAAGCCTACTGGGACCACAGGTAAGCCACATTACTTAAGTTTAAGTTGTTTTAAATAAGCACAGAAGCACATGCAGAGCTTTTCATGGAGATGATATTAAATACGGTACGAACTGAAGCATTCATAAATGCATTTTTTAAATGGTCAGTAAAAATGTTCATCATCAGCTTCAGAAATTCAAGCTAAATATTTTATTTTTAAAGCTTTATTAATTTATTATTAATAAGGTCTGCAGTTTCTGCAGGTTTTTTTTTAACAAAAGCCAATGAGCAAGCATCCAAATTAAATTGAATTTAATTGAAAATTTATAAAATATATGTTAGTTAGTAGAAGTTAGTAGTTAGTAGCTAGTTTAGGACTAAATGCTCATTAATAGTTATTGATAAATGTAAACAGTTTACAATAAGGTGTCATTTGTTAACATTGGTTAATATATTATCTAACATGAACAAACAATGAACAACAATATTTAATATAGTATTTATTAATCTTTGTTAACATTCTTTATATATTTTACATATATTATATACATACGGTATGTAAAAAATATAGTCATTCCTTGTTAGTTCATGTTATCATTACATTAACTAATGTTAACAAACATAACTTGTGATTTTAATAATTTGTCAGTAAAGGCTGAAATCAGCTAAGATTAATAAATGCTGTAGAAGTGTTCAATCTTGGTTCATGTTAACTAATGTAGTTAACTAATGTTAACTAATGAACCTTGTTGTAAAATGTTAACATTACCATTTTTAATTAATTGTCTAAAAAATCGAAGTAGTATTTCATAACATTTGAACAGCATTATGTGCAATACTGCATATGTATTGTATGTCTATTGTAATAGTAACTTTGGCATTAATAACTGAATTAAAACTTTTTTTGCCTAAAATGACATTAGCCATATATTTATACTTTTATCATTCTTAGTTAAAGCTGCTAGAATCCTTGTAGATCTCAAAGTAGAAATAAATAGTGAAAGAAACAATATTTGTTTCTATAATGAAGAAAATAATAAAGTATGTGAAAAATGCCATACACTCACCGACTGTGATTTTACCAGAGATCAGGTGCTCGGTGAAAGCCATCACCCCCTGCTGTTCAGAAAGGGTAAGAGACTCAAAGAGGAAGGAAAGAGGAGAGAACCTCCACCGGACACTCCAGTTGTTGATGTGAGTGCAATTGCTATTTAGCTTAATAAATATATATGCCTGAGTTTTTGTTGTTGCTTTATGATTCAATTAAGTTTAGTTTAAGTTCAGTTTCAATTCTCTCCTATTTATGTGCCGTTGTTCATAGCCTACCATCAAGTTTGAGCAGCAGCCGTGGTACATTGATGACACAGGGGGAACTTTGCACCCATACCAACTGGAAGGCCTGAACTGGTTGCGATTCTCTTGGGCCCAAGGAACCGACACAATCTTGGCTGATGAAATGGGGCTTGGCAAGACTGTTCAGACTATAGTGTTCCTGTACTCACTCTACAAAGAGGTCTGGACGCCAGTTGAACTTTCTTTCAAATGCATTTGAGAGAAGGGGGAACAGAGTGTAATAAAGTTGCTTGTTTCAGGGTCACTCCAAAGGGCCGTTTTTGGTCAGTGCGCCGCTCTCCACCATCATCAACTGGGAGAGAGAGTTTGAGATGTGGGCTCCAGAATTCTACGTTGTGACTTACACAGGGGACAAAGACAGCAGGGCTGTCATACGTGAGAATGAATTTACCTTCGAGGATGGCACTGTCAAATCAGGTCGCAAGGTTTTCCGCATGAAGGTGAGCGAGTGCTGTGGACTAACATCAACCTGACAGACCTGATTTTGATGCTGTATTCCGTGTCCAATCCAAAACCAAAGCTGATTTATGTCATTTTTTAAATGATAACTACTTGGATATTTCAGCATCCGAACAATTTAAAAAGCATCCTGACTTTTCAGCGGTTTTATTTAGAGGTGCATTGTTTCTGATTAGAGTTTCTCATTACAGAAGGACACACCGATCAAGTTTCATGTCCTGCTGACATCATATGAACTGATCACCATTGATCAGGCAATACTTGGCTCCATTACCTGGGCCTGTTTGGTTGTGGATGAAGCCCACCGACTGAAGAATAACCAGTCAAAGGTAAAAATCTTTCAATGACATCATCAAATTAATAACAACATTCACATTTTTGTTATTATTTTTATATATGTGACCCTCGACCACAAAACCAGGCATAAGTAGCATGGGTACATTCTTAGAAATAACCAATAATACATTGTATAGATCACAATTATTGATTTTTCTTTTATGGCAAAAATCAATAGTTTAATAAGTAAAGATTATATTCTATAAAGATATTTTGCAAATTTCCTACTGTAAATATATCAAAACTTAATTTCATATTGATACGCATTAAGAACTTTATTTGGAAAATTTTAAAGGTGATTTTCGGAGATATCAGAAAAATATGATCCTATCCTAACAAACCATACATCAATAGAAATCTTATTCAGCTTTCAGATTATTTATAAATCTCAATTTCAAAAAATTATCATGGTTTTGTGGTCTATGCTCACATAAATATATATTTTAAAACACTTTTTAAATATGTTTTATTTGAGGTACATTGTTAGAAAAAACAACATAATACTTTTAGATAAAATAATTTTGGGGAATTGAGGGAAATATAAGGAAAAGGAATAAATGCAACAATTCAGTGAAGAAAAAAAAATCAGGTCATATTGAGTTAGATTTTGAATCACAGATTTTTTATTGTCTCAGACACTTTACATTGTCATATTACTATTTCTAGAACATAAATGTCATGGTTACTTCATAGATTATAATCAATAAATCAATGCTCAGTTTTTCAGAATTCTGAATGGATACAAAATCTACTATAAGCTGCTCCTGACAGGAACCCCTTTGCAGAACAATCTCGAAGAGCTTTTTCACCTTCTCAACTTTCTCACCCCGGAGCGCTTCAAGTAAGATTGCAGACTGCATGATTCACCTGGTGATTCATACTGTAGATCTGCTCATAGAATAATGATCCCCCGCAGAGAGCGATTGCGGGGCTTAGATTGGAACATGTTTTTCATATGATTTGATGGAAGTGATTTCTATCTCCCCTTATATCCAAATGAAAATGTTGTTGTGCGCAGTAACCTGGAGGGCTTTCTGGAGGAGTTTGCGGACATCTCAAAAGAGGACCAGATTAAGAAACTACACGACCTGCTGGGGCCACACATGCTCAGAAGAATGAAAGCTGATGTGTTTAAGAACATGCCGGCAAAAACTGAGCTTATAGTGCGAGTAGAGCTCAGCCCGATGCAGAAGTCAGTCTTCAATGCTCTGTTCCTCATACTAAATTATTAAATGCGCATCAATTTATCTTCACTCAGTATCATATTTCATGGTTTTTTTTTTCCTCTTACAGGAAATACTACAAGTTCATTTTAACACGGAACTTTGAGGCATTGAATTCCAAGGGAGGAGGGAACCAGGTGTCACTTCTTAACATCATGATGGACTTGAAGAAATGCTGCAACCATCCCTACCTGTTTCCAGTGGCTGCAGTGGTGAGGAAGGGAGGGGAGAGGAGGACCCCAGTTTATATCACTGCAGTGGTTTATTGTTAACACATGTAATGGCAATACATTTTCTGTTTTTAAGAGCTATTTAAAGAATTTTCAGGAGTGTATAGTTTCTTACATCTGCTTCGAATTTGATGCACGATACTGGTCTTATCTTACATTCTCATGTTCAAGGACAAAAAGTTATGTGATTTCGAGGTTGTTTACTCTTAGAAACACTGCTGACTATTAACAATGTTTGCACCACTGCTGCTTATACTTGGGGTTTTCAAAATTATAGTTAACCCAAATGCAGACACTGAAGCCATATCTACAGTAGGTACCAGAATATCATAGACACATGGGGTGTTTTGACTTGAACCAAAACTGCTGAAGAAGCCATATCCTACTGCGCTAAAAGGCATAGACCATCTTAATAATTGCATAGCAATGCAATGCCAACCACCCACAAAACCTTAGCATTTTAGTGCCGAGCACGCTTTGTGTTTTCTGAAGTGTTTTAACAGATGCTGCAGATGGTGTCTTGAAACAAAACATAAAATTAAAAGTAAACTAGCATTCAAGAGTTTGGCATAATTCTTATTTTTAATATACTTATTAAAAGCAACAGTGGCAATAATATTTCAAATAAATTCTTTTCATTTACACTTTCTGTTCAACAAAGAATGCTGTATCATGTGGCAATAAAGACTGGAGTAACGACTGGTGAAAATTTATCATATTTATAGCAAATATATTTTAAAAATAATAACTAAAAGAGAATTTTAGTTGCATTCATAATTCACAGTATTACTGTGCGTCCTGCATTTTTTAGCAAATAAATTCAGCCTAGGCGAGTCTCATCAAAATCGTTTTAAAACCCCAAACTTTTGAACGGTTTGTAATATAGTCTATAAAACAACTTGTCAAGTCTTTAGTATGTTTTCATTTTTATGTACACAGGAAGCTCCGGTCTTACCCAATGGTTCTTATGATGGCAACCTCCTGGTGAAATCCTCAGGAAAACTCACCCTGCTTCAGAAGATGCTCAAAAAACTGAAAGATGAAGGGCACAGGGTTCTCATTTTCTCTCAGGTATAGTCTATTGTACTTATTCCCTCTTTTAGAGCTTAGAATACCCTGTGAATAACCAAAAAACCCTTAAATATGTGGCGCTATTGCCTTCATTTCAGTGAAAGATTAATTAGATGGTAAACTGTGAATAGAAAATAAGAGCGGAGCTCATTCATCTTTTAAATGGAGTTGACAAATGAAAAGGCGGGGCCTATATTTATCTCCGCTTTATTGTTTAGTCCTTAGACTCTTTT
This sequence comes from Enteromius viviparus, assembly GCA_032353835.1. Lineage (NCBI taxonomy): Eukaryota > Metazoa > Chordata > Actinopteri > Cypriniformes > Cyprinidae > Enteromius > Enteromius viviparus. Next base: position 8,488,500 of record JAUCNO010000044.1, read on the forward strand.
TCCTCCCATTTTAATTTGCCTGTGGAATCACTGCATCCATTAATTTGATGAATGGCACAGGTAAAGGGAGGATGTCTCGACGAGACACATTTGCCAGCCTTTTATTTTCCAAGTATTTCACATAGATGGAATTAGGTATGAGCTGGCAAGCTGAGTTTGCTTGACATTTTGCTTAACGCTGCCATTTGTTCCTTTGTTGAACACCTAAGTTATCTTCCTGTTTGTGTCTCATTCTGCGCTGTTGATTCTTTTCTCAGATGACAAAGATGCTAGATCTGCTAGAGGACTTCCTGGAGTTTGAGGGGTATAAATATGAGCGTATTGATGGGGGTATCACAGGGGGGCTGCGACAGGAGGCCATCGACCGCTTTAACGGTGAGGATGCCAGCAGTGAAGCCGCAGTGATATCTGTGTGTGTAGTAAATACTAAGGCTTTCATACTGACTGTCTGTCACCCTGTGTGCAGCACCCGGGGCTCAGCAGTTCTGTTTTCTGCTGTCTACACGTGCTGGAGGATTGGGTATCAATCTGGCAACAGCAGACACAGTGATCATATATGACTCTGACTGGAATCCACACAATGATATTCAGGTATACTTACAATAGTGTCACTTTAGCACAATCAAATATACTTTAGTATATATTTAGCATTACTTCCATATCATTTACTCATTCTAATTTAGGTATATCAAAAGTATAAATACATTTATAAATGTATTTGTAATGTACTTAGCATGAAATAAATGTATTTCCAAATCCATAGTATTTATTTTTCACTAGGGTGAAGCTGTTTAAAGTACTTTATATATGTATGTGTGTATGATACATTGTGTTATTGATAGATATTATGTTACAAACTACAAGGCTATATACTATTTAATCATTGCTTTTATTTTTCTTCTTTCACTTTCTTTCAATCTTTCTTTTCTTTTTGCCCTTGCAGGCATTTAGCAGGGCACATCGTATTGGGCAAAATAAAAAGGTGATGATCTATCGCTTTGTAACTCGGGCATCCGTAGAGGAGCGTATTACCCAGGTAGCCAAGCGAAAGATGATGCTAACCCATCTGGTGGTGCGTCCCGGCTTGGGCTCTAAGACGGGCTCTATGTCCAAACAGGAACTAGACGACATCCTCAAGTTCGGCACTGAAGAGCTTTTTAAAGATGATGTGGAAGCCGCTAGAGCGATGGGTGAGTTGAAAGGGTTTAAGATAAACATTTTGACACTTTGTGGATTCCAGTAGTTCATGTTCTAAATCTCTCCAGCAGGAGAAAATAAAGAAGGAGAGGAGGGCAGTGTGATTCACTACGATGATAACGCCATTTCCAAACTGCTGGACCGGAGCCAGGATGCCACCGAAGACACAGAGATCCAGAACATGAACGAGTACCTGAGCTCATTCAAGGTTGCAAAGTATGTTGTGCGAGAGGAGGATGGAGAGGTGAGATCCTCATGCCCTTTTCTATTAAACAAGGAATAAAAGATGAATGCTAGTCAGTCCTTTGAATAAGAATACCTTAGACTACCTTTACTTTCATTCATCTATGTTCAAAAATGCATAGTTGTGCAAGCTTCAGCTTTTTCACAAACGCTTCTCGGATTGTTGCTTGTTAATAGATTTAGTATTGTGTGGAGGGCCAGCATAGCTGTGGCTAGAGCCCTGCAAGGGCCTCAAATTTTAGCCCTAGTCCGGCCCTGGACCGAGACGCTCAGGCCCGACCCGAGCCCGTCTTTTCCCCTCCTTCCAAAACGTCTTATACTGCTTTTTCAGCTATTAAAATAGTTCAGTTTTGAGTGTAATGGCAGAATGATTATATTTTGTTCCGTTTTTTTATTAAGCTA
>JAUCNO010000044.1:8508941-8549091 GCA_032353835.1 Enteromius viviparus
GTTTTAACGGTCGAGTAGTACGTTCGGTTTTAAATGTAGTACCTACTGAAGCAGTATGCGATTTCGGACGCAGCATGAGGGTCCTGAAACTGCTGCTTCTCCAGTTGTGCAGGAACACCCTTCTTCCCCCGACTGCAAGGGGCTGCTCTCGCCAGCCGGCGGCAGGTTAGTGTAGTGCATCTCGAACACACCTACTATGCCGAGTTCATATTGCACGATTTTCAAAGTAGATGCGTCACAGATCTTTTCACACTGCATGACTTTACAACAGGAAGAAGACTGGGAGACTGGGATTATTATTAAAAAAGATATCAAGCAAAAGAAGCTTGCAGTACAAATTGCATGTGTGCTCATTTGCAACTAAAAGAAGATTCTAGAGGAGGATATTTACCATCTTCGCAACTCCTCCCCCAAAATCCTGCTGCCCTGGATGTTGCTCTTTCATTGGCTGTAAGTAATCGCCGAAGAAGTTATTGAACACATTTCACACAGCATGATTTTGAATCGCAGACAGGTCCAGATATTTAGTCGGCGAGTCAAAATCGGGACTGAAATTGCGCAGTCTGAACTCGACATAAATATCTGGACCTGTCGGCGATTCAAAACCATGCCCTGTGAACACTGTTGCCAACTTTTTTCAATCGAAAGTAGCTAAAGCCAGTTTAAAAACTCGCTAGATGATGTCATACATTAATTTGCATATTCATTACGTCAGTGCGTCATATTGTTTTGCTTCTCTGTGGTCACATAGTGTATTTTAATGCACCCAAATTCTTAATACAACTGTTATCATTGATATATTCAGCCTAATCGTTTCTGTTGTCAGAAAACGGAATGAATATGAAAAAGTGACTGAAATGTAGCCCATTGTTAGGCCTAGTAAACTAGCTCTACCTTACAAGATGTTAATCTAAATTAAAATTCTGATTTATGGTGGGCTTATACCCCTTTTTAATTAATACCTCAGTTGCAGGAAAATAATATAGTGCATGAAATGAGTATTCTATTTTATTATATTAGGCCTATATCCACTATATACCTGAAATGTCACATGTCTTCTACAAAAAAATCGTTTTCATTAGTGCTATCAAATTTATTGAGATCAGTTAACATCCAAAATGAAAATGTTGTTTACATTATATTTGTATGTGTGCTGTGCATATTATATTAATACACATGTATGTGTATATTTCGGAAAAATAGATTATTGTTTTATATTAAATATAGCTATATGAATTTATATATAGACATATAATTAGATGTAAATATTTCCAAAATATATACTGTATGTGCGTGTATTTGTCTATATACATAATTAATATAAACAGAACAAACACATATAATATGCAAACAAAAACCTTTATTTTGGATGCCATTATAATCATTTGACAGAAATAAATTAATTTTTTTTTAGAACTGTAGTATGTCTAATAATAATAATAATAATAATAATAATAGTAAACCTCCAATAATGTTATTTACTTACAGGTTTTTACAGTTAATTGTTTTTTGTATTATTAAAAACAACAATTTTTGTATTTATTTAAAACGTTTTTGTTGTTTTTGCAGAGGTTGCACAATACTGAATGGTTACTCACTTAGCTAATACTATTTATTCCACTTTTGGCCAGCTTGAAGATGCTGTAATCCCTGTCTCTTTCTCTCTCCCTCCCTCCCTCCCAGGCTTGTTGCTCTCTTTTCTTTTTTTCCCCCCTTTAGCTCTGCCCCTTGGTCATCTAACCTGACTTTAATTGGACGGAAGTCTGCTAGCAGCTTAGCTATTGGTGGAGCTTAACAACCATTGTACTTGTTCAGAAGGACTATAACTGTCCAACAGCAGGGAAGAGAAGGAACGAGAGAAAAGAAGGGAGTGGCAGAAACCAGGGGAAGAGGAGGCTCATTCAGCCTACGAGAGCGAGGAGGAGTGGAGCGGTTAGTGCACAGAGTAGGGAACTTGCTGCCTGTGGGAAAGTAAACAGCAGAGTATTTGCCGCCCACTCAGAGGCCTCAGTCCGGCAGCAGCGGATAAACGGAGGATGAGGATGTGTTCAAGGAGGTAGCTGATTTCATAGCAGGAAGTGCATGGGAGGTTGTTGGGATTAAAGTCCCTCTTGGGAGGTGCTGAAGCTTTCCTGTAGGAGTACTACAGAGGACAAAAAGGTGAGTTGGGCTGTTTATTGGGCTATCATTTTCTCTTTTCTCATGCACACTAATGCTATAAGTTTGCTTCTCGGTCATGCAACAAAGGCAGGGGCACCATGAAAAGGGGTCTTTTCTCTAAAGTGGGGGTAGGAGAAGAGAAGACAGAAGAGGCGGTTGTGCACTCTCCCTAATTTCAGTGGCTCATTGGAAAACAGTGGGATCTTATAAACCCCCCTAAACCCTCTCACATGCCGTCTGTCATTTACTCACCCCAGTGTCATCCCAGACCTTGTATGAATTTGAGTGGAACTCAAAAGATTTCAAATTGTGTTGTCTATAAAGTGAAAGATCCACTTGTTCTCTGCTTTAAAAGAATGATTGTCAAAGAACTTTAAAACAACATGAGCTCAACCAACCACCCCCAAATGATTTTTTGGCGTAAACTTTTTAACCTCCAGCACTAACCAGGAGAAGTTCTGACACAGATGCAACTCTGAGGTGCTAAACATAAACGGGGAATTGTTCAATATTTCCAAACTCCATGTATGATCGCATATCTGATTTTGAGTGAAATTAACCCAGCTTTTTATGGACTAAGTCCAACATAACATCCATAATCACAAACTTTGTGCTGCACTGAGGGGCCTCAAGCATCTAGCTGCCACTCAACTTTCACCGACTTTCTTGTACACTTCCAGAATTAGAAAATGTTGTTCCGTTTCCCTCCTTTTTTCTCTATGACAGTTCAACTTCGTTAGCAGTCCATGCATGTCCGAGAGAGAGTTGCAGTACAAACGCACCCTGTCAGGGGTCTCTCCAATCCAAAGGGGGTTTTGGGCACTCTGGCATGACAGAGGCATATGTACAAGCTCAGGGGCCTCCTAGCACATGTGATACTGGATACTGGGTGGAGGACGCTTCATCCACATGTTAAAGAGAATTTGAAAATTTCCCTCTGGCACCCTGAGGCATGTAAAAAAGTCTTCAGAATGGGAAAAGTGTTGTACGAAGCCCTCTGCCCTGTTTGAATACATTACGCAACCACATGATAGACACAAAACACTATATGTTCAGGAGGTGAAAGAGGAGCTTGAGCTTTTATGTGATTGTTTCTAGACGTAAAGCAGACCTGAACAGATCTTTTGAATTTGTGCATGCCAAACCACATCATGCTTTGAGGATGTGAATGGACAATATGACTGAACAAAAACATGTTACATGACTCTCTTTGTTGTGTGTTTTATGGTTTTGTGTTTTGGTATCACTATTATCAAGTGGCAATTGGAATTCCATGCTTCAGTTATTTACACATGGTGACATGCATTTTATTTTAAAGTTGCAATGAAACAGAAGTAGCAACATGTATATTTGAGGAAACTTTGTAACATTGACACAGTTATTGATTTGAGATTAATTTGTTTCATAATTGAAGTTATTGAACTGCACTGGAACCATTTTGGACTAAATCAAGCCAAATAATGACATTATTATCTTCTGATAAGCTGCACAACTTAATTGTTTTAATACTTACTGTCATGTTTATTGACATGTTGTTTTTTTGTCATTGTTTATTAATGTGAAGCTGCTTTGAATGTTGTTTTTCTCCCTAAATAAAGCATATTTGCACACATAAAGTGTTTACAATATTTATATATACTAAACTTTTATTTCATCCTGATTTTACATGCTATAATAATACAAATAATTATAATATTATTTAAGTTTAAAAGTTTTATTTATATAGCACCTTTCCGGTGCTCAAAGTTACTTTACATTGAATATGCAATTAGAAAATAACATCGATATAATTAACATACATGACAAACCAAAGCACAAGTAAAAAAAACTAAATATGACATCATGAAGAAACACAATACAATTATAAGAATGGTTAAGAACATTGGTGGCAAAATCATTAAAAAAAACAGATGTAATACATCTTTTCTAAATGATGACATTCAGAGAACAGGTGAGTTATAAGAAGAAATGCAGATTCAATAATAGTATTGACAAAGAGAAAAGATTGGGGGGAGAAAGTTCCGAAGTTTGGTTGCAGCAACACTGTTGAAAACAAGACCATATGGAGGGATACCAAGAAGACCAGAATCGGGTGCATAATGAGTAAGTCGGGGTGTGTATGAGCAGAGGTTCACAGAGCTAGCAGGGAGCCAGGTTGAGATTGAGATTGAAAAAAAATGTGGGCAGAGTGCTTGGTGTAGGTGAATAGTCTAACAGCAGAATTTTGCATATACTGTAACCTGTAACTGGAAGATAAAGCACTGAAATGATCAAGGCGGGATGTGACAAAAGCATGCATAATGGTTTCAGCTTCTTTGAAACTATAAACAGTGGAGCTTTGGAATTATTGCCAGCTATTTATTTAAAAGTGCATTATAGACCACCCCAAGGATGAATAATGCATCCTTGTATGTCTGTGGTCTGCAGAATCAGCCACTGCTGACCTGGCACATTTTGATTATGTGCAGTTGTGACAATAGAGGACATGTAGAGGTGTGTACACAGTCTTCCTGCAGTTAAAATGCAGTTTCATGGAACCTCAAGTCAGAAAGCACTGGTGTTTTTGTTCATATGTCCTGCTGAAATTAAGAAAGGAGATTGTGGAAGATAAAAACACGGGCTAAAAATATTAGCAAGTTGCAACAAAGCCTTATTTTATTATATGACATACTGTATTTTAATATTTTGCATTGCATTCATTCATTCTGTGCACATGTACTTGTTTAATACCCAGTGGACAAGGATGACATCATGAATCATTGTAAACATATGCCTCAGCTGTCTTGTAACTCCAACTATTCAGTGCAACAGACTCTTGGGATACTGATAAGAAGCGGAAAAGGATGTTGATACAATCCTCCATAGTTTTTGCCAGGTTTAAGGTTCGCGACTCACATATAGATTGAAGACTGCAGGTAAAACAACACAGATGTATATATATATATACCATAATAGTGTACAAAAGTCACTTTAATGCTGTGAATATTCTTATATAAATCAATAACAGTGTAAATAATGTTGCTGCTATAAAAATCAGCAAATATACATCATGACATAGAACAATCTGGGAATGACACTAAAAAAAGAGTGTGAATAATCCACCAGGGGGTAGAAGATAGTGGGATTCCCATTTTTTTCCTTCCAGAGAGCTTTTTGATTGAACATTATTTTATTGAGGTGGACAACAAACACCCAATCCAAATGTTAAAATGCCAGTTAAAATGTTTCTGTTACTAGTTGAAGCTAGGCAAATTAGGCAGATGCAGACACAGACAGGGACAAATACCAGCTATTGCTACACTTGTGATTGTGACATGAACAGCCAGTCAGAACCGTTTACACTTACCATACATTTTACAGTAATGTTCTTCTTTCAAGTTCAGGTTCAGGTTTGTAACACATTTTCTCTGCGCCCCCATATTAATGGTTTGTCTTTCATATTACATAGTTCTCAGTTATGTTTCAATATTTACTTTGTTTCAGATGTTTCTCCTAAAATACTGTGATGAGTTTATAAATTTGGAATAAATGGAATGCTGAAACAATTGACAATTTTTTTTTGAGTTATTTCCCCCAATAAATCACAACTGACTGGATATGCATACCTAGTGCTAACTAATGTGCAGTCAGTCCCAGTCTGGCCCATTACTTTTTCATGCCATCATAATGCTGCATTACACCGTGAGCAAATGTGTTTATAGTCTGCTTCATAAAAATATAAGTCTAAGCATTTGGGGGTGTGACTATACGATTGCCTCTCTTTAGCGGTGCTTGGTCCCACCATTTCTCACATCACATACCACTGACCTTTTGACTTGTGATCTAACAAACAGCCAGGCATTCCTCAGTGATGAATGCAGAAACAATGCTTTGTGAATTTGTTCCAAGGTCTCATCACAAGACTGCCATTGTGCGTGATGTAAAATGAAGTGGGCTCACTGGAGAAACTGTGTTTGTGGTCCACTGTAAGGGACAGAAGGCCTTAGACACAATGGCTTTATCGGGATGGGCACACATGAATAGTGTACATTTTGAAAACATGTCTTGTGTTGTTCAGGTTTCCTTCATTACATTATGTTTTTCATAACTGATTCAGCAATTGAATAAACATACAAAGTCATGGATCCCAATTTGATCAACTTTTAAACTTATAATCTTCCACTGCAATCTTGGATAATATATGAGTAAACATCAACACATAATTGATAATCTGCCTTCTATGTTGTGACGTAATTTGTGTTCTGAGCATAAAACCTTACAAGCTGTAATGTTTTGCCTTATCCCTATAGTTTTTAAAAATAATCCAAGTAATTCCTGTACGGTTATATCCTTGTGGACAGTTAGGTCATCTACCAAAAAGCAATATCAGCAGATGCATCACTGCATGGAGCTGTGCCAGCAAAGGAAACAATTGTGAGGTCATTAAACTCCTAATGTGGGATGAGGGAGTCTCTTGCCATAAATGGTGCAACTCATTAAATGAAGCTATTTTCGACAGTGTATAGACGTGATAGCTAAAGAATGTTTATTAAACTCTGTAGTGTACAATATTGTGTAGTTTACAAGGGAAAGGAAAAAGCAGGGTTGCCTCCAAGTTGATCCAATGTTCTATATTGATCCCAAAGTGATCCACAAATTTTAAATGTATACAGACAATAGTGTGATTTACAATAACTTTTTCTTCAACAAAAAACTGTTAATGTTAAAAAATGCATGCCTTATATTTCTTAGACATCATGTATACATTCTTTTTAGAGTTGAAGGCAAGACTTACAGTATGTGCAGTGTAGTATGATGTACAGAGTAACATTTAACACTCCTTTTTTTACAGAGCCTATGTCCACAGCTCACCAGTACCCGGAGAAGGATGGGGAGGAAGAAAAGCAAGAAGAAAAAAACATTTTTGCAGAGAATATTGACAAACAAAAAGGCAAGACTACCTCTGGAGAGGAGACTGCAAAATGCAGTGAGTCTCAGACACGTTCAAGTGACTTGGGAGTAACTCAGGAAAAACATGTAGATAATTCGTCTCAAGCCGTCTCTACAGTTTCTCCTGCTGGTCAGGAGTGTATCAATTATCAGAACACTAGTAAGTTTCTACTTTGTTATTTCCGCACAGAACTCTTTAATATTGGGATTTACTGAAATATGGAGTGGATTTTTTTTGTTGAAACCGCTCAGATTTACATTTTGGACTAGGACTAGGCTTTAGCCTTTTCTGTGAAACCAGGGGTTAAAGTTTAGTGTAACTTAACCAACTACTAGATTATAAAACATTAATATTTCCCCTCATTTTCTTGACAGATGCATCAACTACCACCAAAAGGTAAGACAGTTCACTTAACTCACACAAAGATACTCTTGCTCATGAGTCATGACATTTATTGGAGCTTTCAAAACAAAAGCAAACAAGCCAAAACCAGAATTCTGCAAAACACAAGTAAATGCTGTATGACTTCACTTGTTTCATAAGCCTGAAACTGGTTTGGGGACGAACACATGCTACTTTGGGCTAGTCCAGGAATGTTTCGGGTTGTGACACACTGATAATTCAGCTCTGTTAGATGCTGAATTACAGGTTGCTCTGACTGTGACACAGACTCCCTTTGAAATGAAGAGACTACTGGGCCGCTCCAGTGATTGGGAACATGCTCTGGATACAGATTGGTAACTTGACTGCCCATGCATATAGGTCTGGACCCAGACGGTGATACGGCCTCATAACTCGTCTGTACCTAGGGCTGGAATCTAGACTACACTGAAACAGCTTGGGAAGAGCAGCCAGACTGAGCTAGGGATTGGTGGCTGGTTAACATTTGAGGCTGGGAACTTGACGGCCCTACAATGGAAGAGAACTGGTACCCAGGCTGAGAGACAGTCTTAGAACTTGACTGTGGCTGGTAACTGGATTTTGCTGGCATGGCTGGGGAAAAGTAACCAGACTGTGATAGTAACTGGTGGTTAGGCAACATTTGAGGCTGGTAGCTGGAAGGTTCTGGCTTACTTAAAGGTTTGTAGCTGGATTGCAGAGGCTTAAAAGGGGGCTGGTACACATCTTGCACAGGCTTGGACAGAGGCTGGTAGCCAAGCGGTTGCAATTGTCTCAAAGGTTTAGATTGCTGTTCACTGGGCTGCGATACAGAACCATAACTAGGCAGTGCAGGCTTAGCTAGAGGCTGGCTTGGGAGGACTGGGGGCTGGTGGCTAGACTGTTCCGGCAACTGTTCTGGTCTGAAAGTGGACAGTAGTGTTGATTGGTGTTGGTGTGGTCCAGAAGGCCTGCTGGGTGACACCACAGACACATAGGTGCCCTGTCCAGGCTTTCCTGGGGCCTGGTATCCATGCTGTATGACTGGTTTTATTTGCTGAGCCAAGGAAGAAGATACTGGTTTGGATTGAGGCTGATACCCAGTCTGTCCTGGTGGGGCTGCAAGCTGGTAATTCGGCTTTGATTCATACTCCCGGCAAGGATAAAGTTCGTAGTCAATCTTATTTATTTGTCCATCTTCGTTCGGCACTGGCTTAAAATCTAATTGCATACCACGCTGAACCACAGACTGGTAGCTGCTAAGTTCTTGGTGTTGGATACTGGTCTGAGCCACAGAGGGGTAGCTGACTAGTGCTGGTTGCTGGACATCAAGCTGGGCCACAGACTGGTAGCTGCTTTGTGCTGGTTGTTGGACAGCAGGCTGAGCCACATACTGGCAGCTGCTTTTTGTTGGTTGTCGGGTAATGGTCTGCGACTCCGATGGGTAGCTGTTTTGTGCCATTTGTTGAACAGCAGGCTGGGCCACATACTGGTAGCGAACTTGTGCTGGTTGTTCGACATCAGGCTGGGCTACATACTGGTAGCGGACTTGTGCTGGTTGTTCGAAAGCAGGCTGGGCTACATACTGGTAGATGGCTTGTCCTGGCTGTTGGAAACTGGCCTGAGCCACAGATTGGTAGCTGCTTTGTGTTGGTGGTTGGACAGCAGGCTGAGCCAAAGACTGGTAGCTAGCTTGTTGGAAAACAGGCTTGGCCACATACTGGTAGCTGGCTTGTGCTGGTTGTTGGACAGCAGGCTGGGCCACATATTGGTAGCTGGCTTGAGCTGGTTGTTGGACAGCAGGCCCAGCAACATACTGGTAGCTGGCTTGTGCTGGTTGTTGAACAGCAGGCCCGGCCATATACTGGTAGCTGACTTGAGCTGGTTGTAGGATACTGGCCTGAGACTCTGGTGGGTAGCTGGCTTGTGCTGATTGTTGGAGAGCAGGCTTGGCCACATACTGGTAGCTCACTTGTGCTGGTTGGTGGACAGCAGGCTGTGCTACATACTGGTAGAAGGTTTGTTCTGGTTGGACAGCAGGTTTTGACAGACAGGTTTCTCATTTGTGCTGGTTGTTGGGCAGCAGGCTGGGCTACATGCTGGTAGATGGCTTGAGTGGGCTGTAGAATACTGGTCTGAGATTCAGGTGGGTAGCTGGTTTGTGCCATTTGTTGAACTGCAGGCTGGGCCACAGACTGGTAGCTGGCTTGTTCTGGTCGTTGGATACTGGCCTGAGCCATAGATGGGTTGTCAGTTTGTGCTGGTTGTTGGACTGCACGCTTGACCACATACTGGTGGCTGGCTTGTGCTGGTTGTAGGGTACTGGCCTGAGACTCAGGTGGGTAGCTGGCTTGTGCTGGTTGTTGGACAGCAGGCTGGGCCACAGACTGGTAGCTGGCTTGCTCTGTTGCCCACTGTTCTGGATTAACTTCAGGGAGCTAGACTGGACCATGTTTCCAGAGCTGGCTTGCGCTGGTTTCGGGCCACTGGACTGGGAGATTGTCTGCACTAGCCGTTGAGTGTCAGGCTCCACCAAAGAGTCCCTGCTGGTCTGCAGAGTAATTTGGGAAGTCAACTGCACTGGCTTAAGGACAGAGTCACTGCTTTGTTGTGAAGGGATAGTGTCAGAGCCTTCAACACCAATTGACTGACTTAAGCCATGTTCTGACATGCCCATACCTACTGCACTACCCAAAGAGGCATGAGGAAGACTACCATTTTCAGACGAAGCAAGTTCAGAGCCCTGTGGCTGGCTTCCAGTGTCTGAACCAAAAATTACACTTTCCATTGTACCACCTGATAGGTCAGTCTGAGAACTGTAGCTTCCAGTACCATAGCCTCCCTTAACTGCAGTACTATAAATTACATTCTTAGAACTCAGGGGCCTCACTGGTCCTGCTACATCTCTTAGGCTATACCAGTTATTAAAAGCTTGTAGCAGAACATAATTTATGGGTTGATTTTTTTTTTGAATATCAAGGTTATAATATCCAGGATCATCTCCATTGCTTACCAAGCTATAGCCATCAACTACAGAAAAACAAAAAAACATTATTAATACAGTGTTGACAAAGTTACATAATTTAACTAGATAAACTTACAAGACACAATACTGTCATGAACACCAAGGCCTAAAAGTACTGCCAAAGAAAAACTGCAAAACACAGATTTTTAGTAACTGAAAATCACTTTTTAATGAAGTTAGTAAAGTCATTTGAGTAAATCTTTTGAGAAAAGTTAATAAACAAATCCATAAACTAAACATACCTTAAAATGTGCACTGTAGTAGAACCCATATCAAGCTAAAACTACCAAAGTAACACCAAAAAAAAAAAGGAAGAAGACGAAGAAAAAAAAGCTTTGTTAGTTAATACTAAACTGGTCTTTCATAGTACTTGCCTCCACCAATCACAGTTTACCAGATTATTGTCGAGCTTTAATCGGTTGTCACGGCAACCTCTAATGACTCATCAGTTTCAGGTGTCATAGTATGTCAAGTGATATTTTGTTGGTGCCATTTGTTTTTTTAATATAGTATATTTGTAAAAATCTAATTCATTTGAGTGTCATGTTGATCTCAAATGTTCTTTTTCTTGGTGTATTGGAGTGAGGATTCGCAATGGAATATAATTTGTGCTATGTGTTATCAACACATTCTTAAATGCATTAAACCAAGTGTTCAAGTGTTTTAAAATCTAGATAACCTGTATATTACTTAATTTAAATGTATCTTTATGGAGAACCATATGCCAGGAAATGGCCCAGTTTAGTTCTGTTGTGTTATAAGGAAATGTAAGATATTAGAAAAACCTGGCAGTATCATTCCTGTGAGCTTTCCTGTGGTGAAAGTTGTATTCAAAATGAGACATTTTTTCGGTTTATGGTACTGTTATAATCTGCTGAATGGATGTTTCCAACATGAAGATGTCAATACTGCAGGTTTGTGCTATCAATAGCTCTTTTAGTTGGGAGTGTGTGTCAGCACTGTTTACGCTGATGTGCTGCTATTTCAGCATGTCTGACACATTTGTGTTTATTTTCTCTTTTTTTTTTTTTTACTTAATTTTTGTTTTACTATAATATTGCCATAGTATAATAACTTGCTTTGCAAAAGGGATACACATGCTGTTTAACACCTTGTGGGACAAATGTTGCAAGTAGAAGTTATGTGTTTAGAGCTGCAGAGAAAAAGGATCTGTTACCCTGTTTCCAATATGTTCACAAAGCAGAGGCAGGTAAGCATTCCCATGCAACATCTTTTCCCTCTTAACCTAGGGGGAAGTGTGTTTTGTAGGAATGGAAAAGAAAATATATACATCTGTAGTGAGAAGAGATGCACAGAGTGCACAGCTGTCTTATGTGCGTTCTGCTGCAAAACATCTGCTACTTCCCTATAGCAACTGAGAGCTTGTGGGATTAGCTCTGACAACCAGCTTTTATGATGCCACTCCGCACACTTTACATGGAACTGCAGTTAAAAGGATGTATGTCATGCTTTCTATGAAGTTAAATAAGTTTATTTACATTTTGCATGCTTACAGTACCTTATTGCATGTGAAGTGCATCATTGCCCTCAAAATGTTAAGTAAAGGGTAGTGTGAATTGATATAAGCATGTGATGATGTGTCATTGGAGACATATAGATGACGACTCTTAAAAGTGTCTGTCCAACAACTTCTTTCCTTGTAACAGTTTTTGTGTACAACAACATTTGTATTTACTGTAGTTAAATGAAGTGGACATAACAAGCACCACCACTGGGTCAACTGGCCTGCAATACTAGTATAATATTATAACAATTCATTTAAATGTAATCAAATATTATACATATAAAATAAGAAATTACACAAAAAACCCATACTGCGTTAGTTCTTCAACTCGGTACTGTGAAAACTCTACCACATTTCCATCTCATTTCCATTTTGACAAGTTTAAGTCCTTTACACCAAACACTGTAGCACTTATAATGAAACACAAGCGCTTTTTGTGATGCTCACTATATGGGGCGGATGGCATCTGAACTCTTCCCCTTCTCTCCTACCACCCACCACCCAGTCTTAGGCTTGAGCTGATCACAGTACAGTTATACTCTTGAGGGATCAGTAATAATATGACTCTATTTTTGGTGAATGTTCCAGGGACCAAGCTTCCACAGACTCTGCTGCACCAGAGAGCTCAAACGAAAAAGAAGAGCAGACCTGCACTGAGGTGAAAAACGAGAGTGAAACATTCACTATTAAAACTGACACAGAAACAGAGGATATCAGACCCAGCCCAGCACGAAATACTGAAGGTAAGAGATGAAACATTTATTTTGTTTACTTCTTTCCTCATTATATGCAATGCACTGATTGATAAATCAGCATTTGTACAAGTTTTAAATTATATTTTACGGATTTAACAAAAAGCAAGTGTATGCAATTGCATCATCAGAGCAGAAACATTTTGAAATGAAGCAAATGCCCGCGTGCGCACAAATCAACATTCGTTGAATGTGAAGGCAAGATAAGCCTGTATAGCAGGCTATTGTAAATAATACTACAATTTTGTTCTTGTTCAACGTTCAAATGTAGGCTACCACGTTGAAATAGTGTGACTGTCGCATTCATACTCGTGCTGTTTGTTGAATTCAAACAAGGCGTTCTCGCGTGCACGCAAGATTAATACAGGGCAGTTTGTCTATATGGTCAGTGTTTTACCTAAATCAACCGAATGAACGAATCTGAATACGAAATGAACGGACTGCGTTCTAAACTTTTGTTTTGGGCTTTTTGGAGCTTAATTGGTCACCACTCCCATGTATCACGGATGGAAATGTCATACAGGTTGGGGCAGACCAGACTGAGTAAAAAATACGTAGTTTTGCTATTGTAACAGAATAATATAAAAACCATGTCTGTATACTTAAACGTTGTATTTTCTTGCAAAGTGATACGAATCTTTAGAGAAAATAAAAGCGGCCTGTGTAGAACAAGTTTTTTTTTAGTGTTATTCAGAAAAATAAAGCTGGAAGAAAATGGAGAAAACAAAGGTTATTTCAGGTTATTATTTTTCGTTATTTATTATAAAATGAATCAAGCTAAAGGAAAATAGCTATAGCTCACGTTTTTGTTTATTTTGAAAGTATCAGCTAAATTAATGTAGGCTGTTTCTCCCCTTTGTAAATGTCCTTTAATGTCCATAACTTAAACCTGACGAAAATGTTTTGTTGTAGGCCTACTAAATGCTGAATTTTGGGCTGTTTCTAATTATTGTATGTACTGCTACTGTACTTGGTTAGATGACTGGTGTGAGAAATATGGCTGTTTCCACCCTGATCTTCTGTCCGATTGGAAAAGCAGTTTTGTAATCTGAATTCTGATATGGTTGTCAGATAAAGTCACTTCCTTTTGTAGCATAGTTTAAAATAGCTCCGGCTTTCTGCTGTATGCCCTGCCAAATTATGTCTGATAAATTAGAAACAGCTTTGGGTAGCATTAAGAAGATTATTCTCAACAATCTTTTGAAAGCATGTGGCACACCAAGGTCAGTTTTGTTGACGTGTTTTGATGGATGTTGACTAAAAATACAGCTAATCACACAAGTAGCGTATTACAGCATATTATGATAATGATATGAGCATATGTCTCTGTGTTAACTTGGATAAGCAGTTTGGAAACAGCTCTCAGATCATAAAATCCAATAAAAAATTCAAGCAAAGAACAACAGTTTTGTTTTTGATGCTCTCTTCTCTATATCGGTCAAGAGACCGTTCACAAAAATTCATAGGCTTCTTTCTTTGATTTTAAATGTTAAACACATCCAAACTAATGCACTTATAGTCCTTATAGGCATACATTTTCCTTTTTTTTTTTTTTTTTTTAGGTGAGGCCTTTGCTGATTCAGAACACCAGACAGCTGGTCCGGAGGTGATCTATGATGATGTACCCTGTGAAGAAGATCTGTCTTCAGGAGAAGGTCAGTCATAGATTGTGTTTGGGTCTGTCTTTTGGCATACATATCGCCATGTTTGTTTGTTGCATGTATCTTCTCTGCCAGCAGTATTAAAAAATAGAAACAGTGCTACTTGAAAGTTTGTGAACCCTGTGCAAAATCTGTTAAAAATATTATTTTAACAAAATAAGAAAGATCGTATGAAATGCATGTTAGTTATACCTTTTTATTTAGTACTGTCCTGACTAAGATATTTTAGATAAAATATGTTTACATTTTGTCTACAAGCCAAAAAAAAAAAAAAATTGCTGCAATTATTAAAATAACCCCAATCAAAAGTTTGCAAATCCTTGGTCCATGCTTGTTTTTTGTTTTATGATGTTTATTCATGAGTCCCTTGTTTCTTCTGAACAGTTAAACTGGGCACTGTTTTTTAGAAAAATCGTTTCCTGCCATCTTTTGCATAATTGAGCCATAGACTGTAAAAGATTGACAGTTGCAAAATCATCCAAATCATCTCAGGACGCCTGCTGTCAGTAAATGACATAATTTGGAGCCTGGCCTAAATATAAACATCTCTTATGTAAAATATCTTACTCAGGACAGTACTAAATTAAAAATAACATGCATTTTGTATGATCTCTCTTTTATAGTGTTAAAATTACTCACATTTTCACAGATTTTGCTAGGGGTTCACAAACTTTTAAGCAGCAATGTGTTTACTGAACACTGCTAAAGCTTTCACATACATATTTTTAATGAAATGTAAATACATTTTTAACTAACAATATTGTATATGTATTGTATGTATATGTATTGTATATGTATATTTTTTATTCTACAAGAGCCACAGGGTCTGTGGTTGAAGAAACACTCGTCTTTGTGTTATGTATCATTGTTGGAAGTCCTTTACAGAACTGTTTTGAAACCTGCTTTGCTTTTTGTGTCAGCTGACTTGATCTATGAAGACATACCGAAAGAGGAGGGCTTGCAAAGGCCCAATAATGGCTGGAGCTCCAGTGAGTTTGAAAGCTATGATGAGCAGTCTGACTCTGAGAAGGTGCCAACCCGCAGCAAGGTGCGTGTGTGCGTGTTAATTCAAGAATCCCCACAACTGCAATAATTACATCCTGACAAAGATCTGATTTATTTTCACACATATTCACATACCTCATAATGATAAACCACAAATGCCCGTAAAAAGATTTAAACCCTCCAAGATTGCAGGCTGATTGATAGGTATGTGTTTCGATGATTTATGTGAGATGCTGGTTCTTTTGGTACTTTAATGGTCTGTGATGGGTTGCTGTGTGCTTTGCTACCACAAGAGTGCAGTGTTGACCAGTAAACCTAAACACTACTTACCCTGGGTGTAACTGACACACTTTTCCACTGCTCTATATTGCTGCAAATTTAAATTCAGTGTGTACTGTGTTATCTGCCCTTACACGTTCATGAGGTCACACTGGTATGGAAAACACTTTGCCCAGGCGGCAGTCCCTCAGAAACCAATTTCCCATGGTCAGACTCACCTTTACCTCTGCTGAATTAGGCTCCATAAGATTCCTACTGCCAGACGACTCGCGATAAGCAAGAATTAGATTGCTGAGTCTAATACCATAGCGATTTCAGATCAGTTTAATAGTTATTTTCCAGCTTTTTTTAGTACACGTATAATTAAAAAGGAATGATTTTCTTTCGAAAGGTGTCAAGATTTCCTATAGTGGGCTTGTTAAGATTAAAATGAACTCACGAGGACAAACAAGCAACAATTGACTTCGCTACGGTACTGGGTAATTGGGCTTTGCAGCTGCGTAAATAGTGACTTAAATACTTAATGATGGCAATGTCTGTATTTTTGTACAAATATAATTATAAAATATTTATATTTCAAATAAATGCTGTTGTTTTAAAAGTTGTTTCACAAGTTTGCGCTTCCTCATGCTAGGGGTAGCCGGAAAGTCGGCGGACTCCAAGCCCTAGTGATTTGAACCCTAGCGAGGCTTCCAGCTCGAACCTTGCATGCCCCCCCTGAAGGAAAGCGTGAGAAGGGCGGAGGAGGGATGCACTAAAGGCGAGATGCAGAAAGGAAGGAAATGGGTTTATTTATATTGGCAAAAGTGGGTCTGATTTAACGGGTAAAATGAGAAGATTGATTAGATAATGCGGCGCCAGCTGTGGGTGCACTCCTCCCGAAATAAGTTTAGCAACATCACTTATGAAAGAATCCCCATCATTTTTTCATGTAAAACTGCATCAAATCCTAAAAAATCTTAGCATTGATCAGAAATATTTCACAAAAACATAAAAAAAAGTATAACGATTACTGGATGTTAGTAAGTTGTTGTGTTGTGTCATTCTGAAAGGATCCGTGTACTGTAGTGTGTAAGCAATCAGCTAGAAGTGGTTGGTTTAGGGGTTTCTTGGTGTCTCCTTGTTGGTTTCAGTATCGCAGCTTGACTTGTCTGCTGTGCACATACTAGTATACATGTATTCTGAAACATTTTTACATTTTACTTCTTTTTTTATGCGTGCTTTGCTGTGTGTAAATGTATTCGTTGGACTTTTATATAATTTGTTTCCTTGATGTCCTTTTTTGGAAAGACATCTTTGTTGAGCGATAGATATGACGACAAACAAACAGCTTAAACAAGCTAAATCTTTGCAAGTGTGTGCAAAAAGGGTGAGATTAATTTGATTAAAAAGTTTAATCGCATAATAGACAGCCCTAGTTTAAACTGTAATGATATTTCACCATTTTACTGTGTTTTTGATTAAATAAATGCATGGTAATATATATAGCTTCTTTTTTTATTTTAAATATTTTTCCGAGATAAAAAACCCCCAAAACATTCCATCATCATCAGAGGCACTGAAGGAGCAGATGGAAGCGTATTTTTCAACAGCATGTTTCACAAACATTGGATTTGGATGTGATGCCTTCCTATCTTTGTTTTGAATGCAGCCTGTGGCTTTGTTTTGGAAATGAGGAGGTGCTTGTCTGAAATTCACATAAGCGAGGGTGCACGTTTTGTCATAATCTAATCCTCCTCTGTCTATCCGACACTGCTTTGACTTAAAAATTAAGCCATGCCCCTGATTCCAGTCATTTCTCTTGCATATGCTTTTTGTTGATCCTGATTTTGCCTTCCCTCACCACTTAGTTTCCCTCACTTTTATGCTTACCCCTTCATTCCTTCCTCTCCTCCATGTTGCCATGTTATTGCGCTCTCACCCATGGCCTACGTTGTTGCCGTGATGATACCCGTAGCTCTCCCCTGATGTTCGCCGACTGAGAGAACGTTACATGAGGACCAAACAGGAGCTAACCATGAGACTGGGGGGCAGACATCAGGTACACTCATGCACTTATGGGAAGAATGGGCTTTAGGGGGTGAACTAACTCAGAGCTGTCAATTGGGGCTATCACACAAAACTGGGTTCACTGGGTTTCTCTTATGCACTTTTTCTGCTGAAAGGACCAGCATGAATTTCCTTGCTGTTTTAAGTCAACCAAACAAACTTAAATGTAGTAAAAAATGCAGGGGGTGGTTCACTAACATAATAAACCTTTATTTAACCAGAAAAGACTCTCTGAGATCAATTATCTCTTTTGCAGGAGTGTCCTGGCATTAATGGGCAGCAGTACAATCGGGTTCAACAAAATCACACAACATAACGTTTAAAATAACTTAAACATCCCAACATTGCTTGGGACTAACATACAGAGCACAGCATGTATTTTTCAGCAGGGTAAAGGTCTTTGCACAATGAGTCTGAAATTAAATTTTTTTTTTTCGTACTCATCACCCTTTCCCATCAAAATGCCAAAACACATTTTTTTTAATGATTTATGGACGTTTTGGAAGCAGTGTATTTAGCTCGTATTTATTTAACGTGCAAAAATGTCAGACTCAGTGTGCAAAGAACGCAAGTCTTTTTCAGTGGGTTTCTGTTTATTTATATTTACTTTTTATAATATTAAGTATTAAATAATATGAGTTGATACTACTGCTCAAAAGTTTTGGGCTAGGATGTATTAAACTGATTAAATGTTTATAATAATAAAATATTCATTACATTTCGATTTAGATTCTTAGAAGTTGTGCTGGTAACTGATGCTCTTCCTTTGAAATTCAGTATTGAACAGTTTGATTATATGCTCCCTATGATTTAAAATGATTTAATGACTGAACAATATTTGAACTTTGCACTCATGAGAATTCAAACATAATTTTTTTCTTATTGCTCTTTCTTTAAAATCCATCTTTCTTTGTTTAAAGTTGAACCCAGTGGTGCACAAGACAAGGCAATAGCCACAACGCAATGGAAACAAATTGCAACACAAACATAGTAGTGCAACACTGTCAAATTAGCACAACAAAACAAAATTAGTCCTATGCGTTGGGTTGTGGATATTTTGTGTTGTGCACTATTGGGCCGCACACTCTCACTTTTTACACTGTTGTAAACAAACCATTCAGATTGCTTTCACTACAAAACACTCAATTTCAGTTCGGCCTCCTTATTTCTAATTTGATATGTACTGTATGATTGTGGGTCATGGGCACACTTGTGTGTGTGTGTACTGTATATATAAATTAAACTGCTCTCATGTGGTTCAAATAAGACACTTCCACATGCTCTCTATTAATGACCTGCTTCTGCAGAGATGGGACACCCCTCCTTTCATAAATATAAAAATATCACTGTAGCTTGATGTTCTCTCGCTTGTGGCTATTGGAGCAGACCCCATTGAGCACACACCCAACTGTTGCCCTGACGCACTGAACTGGTGTCTCACAAATGGCAGGCGAACCCGAGCATGGCTGTTTACGCTCGAGGGCTTGAGATGGTCGACCTTTTTTCCACAAGGGTCCACCACGTCACTGGTTTTGGAGGAACTCCAGCTCAGCTGCCTATGATTTTCTGTTCGCCTCTGGTCCGTTTTGCAGGTGCATCAGCTGATGCGTGCGGCACGTAGCGGAACGAAAGATGGCCTGGAGAAGACCAAAATCGCTGTGATGAGGAGGGTTTCATTCCTACATAAAAAGGACCACTCAGGTAATCTAAGAATGATTTAATTTGAGAATTCTTCTTCTTTCGAGCACCCATCCTCACTACTGTTCCTTTGATAAGAATAATCCCATTCAGGAAAGAAGCAATTATATATTTCTAATGCTTTTTTCCCTCAGATGAACAGGGCTGTTCATTAAATTAAGCTGGACCTCTTTACAGATGGCTGACGATCTGACTGTCACGAGTCAGACACAGCAAAAAAAAAAAAAAAAGAGGCTGATGGAGTCCAATACCTCTCAATGCTTTCTTGTATTTTTCTTTTAAGAAGGTAATTGATTCTTGAAGGTTGGAGGCTGAAAGATGATGTGAAAAATTGGGAAGCTGAAAGGCATTATAAATCAAACTGGGTCTTTAAAATAAAAAGCAGGGAGAAGAGCTGATGAGGGCATTTGGCAAACTGGCTGGGATTGGTCCCCATAATGCCCTACTGCACAATGGGGTAAGATTACTATTTGAATGGAGACAGGCACGTTGCCTAGCGAAACTGCACTCTAAATGAGGTACCACACTGCGTATAGTGCTAAACATTTTGATTTGTTGAGTCTTTTATTATTTTGAGATGCTGCAAAAACTTGTCTGAAGATTTTAAGCCTTTGGGAAAAGGTGTAAAATTGTTTGTCGGATGGTTTTCCTTTGCAGCCATGTGGATTGAAAGATTGTTTGGATGTGGTTTTGAACAGCTTGTTCTGTACTGAGTGTGAATGTGCTTTTTTCGAGCATGTCTTCTGAGTTGTAATAAGATAGTAGTATATTCTTAGCTTTGCAGGAATATATGGTATGTTTGAATGTGTTTTTGTGTATCCTCACAGATGACACTGAGGATGATGCAGGGTATCTGGATGTGATGTTATCAGAGGCGAAACACCCACCTGCGCAACTGGGACCAATGCCAGATGGGCTTAGCAGCCTGCATGTGCGTGTATATGTATTTACTGACATTTTTAATTGAGTGTGTACATAGTCAATGCCAAAATATACACATTTAAGAGAATCCATTAATTTGGTAGCAGTATTTGCATCCCGTCCAGCTCTTTTTTTTTTTTTAATTCATACTATGGGCCAGATTTACTAACAGCTTGCACCAGCGCAAACCACCTTTCGGGTATAAAAATGTACTGTCAGGATTTCCTAAAGATGCACAGTGAAAAATGTGTGCTGGACACAGTTATTTTTGTGCCTGACCTTAATGAAAATCACAGAAATTATTGAGATGATACTTTTTCAATCTTGTGCCACTAAATGTGAATGGTATATAATGTACATAATAATATACACTGATCATCCATTTTATCTCTAGATTTAATGCATCTGTTAATATAAATCCTATAATTTAAATGTAATAATAAAAACATCTCTAATAAATATTTGAATAGATTATATACTTCTTTTTACAAGAGATATTCACTACTGTTTAGAGAAATAATTTTATTCAGCTGTTGCACATTAAACTGATCAAAAGTTAGAAAAAAAATGGCGTAACAAATGTCTTTTGTCTTGACCACAGATTGTCCGACGACATATTTTGGGCTCCATTGTGCAGAGTGAGAGGAGTTACCTGGACTCTCTTAAACGGATCCTACAGGTAAGATAGGAAGCTTTAGACAAAAGGTTTTAAAGACTTGGCTAAATCCTAAGCATCTTTTTGAAACTGCAACTCAGTGCTTTGATACTTCATACTCGAATTAATTCAAAAACTTGTTAAAATTCTAAAGTCAAATATTATTGCCACCTTGAATGTTTCTTAGAATGTTTGTTATATGTAAACATTAGATGTCACTAATGTTCCAAAGTCATTGGAAGGGTTCTAAACAATTGTCAAGACGCTTCCTAATGTAAAAAGCCCAGCTATTAAAGCCTCAAAACAAAAGATAACGCTATCACTTTCTTTAATACAGAATTCGCCTTCACATCCACATTCCTTTAAATGGAAGCATGCCGGTCTGGTGGGTTTCATTACACATAATTCTGATCTCAGCTAGTGGTGGAGAGAAAAGCATTTGTTATCACACTCCTTTGAAGGCACAGACACCGTCTAAAATTGAATCACAGATCAATGACAGCTTTACGCTCTATGAAATCTAGTCATTCAGGATCTGTTTCCAAGCTTTGTTGTCAAATCAAAGCTCTGTCGGGTATACTTTACAATTCCTGCTCTCTTTATGGTGTGCTAGACATGGTCTAGGGTGTTTAGATCAGGTAAAGTGGCCCCAAAGCAGGCAAGTGGGGGGCTGCGTAATTAAGTTTAGTAGTGGCGTTGTGGGCAGACGCATCTTTAGAAAAAGATATAGTCCCATTGCCTCATTCTTTGTCTTATTTTCTCTTTGTCGATAATTCATTAGTGCTGGAGACTACAGGGTAGGAAAGAAAGCAGCCATGAAAAATCTATTATATCCACAGCCTAACTAGCAAAGTGTCTTTGCTTTTAAAGATTAGGTCTGGTAGTTTATCTATGAACATCACTAGCTTGTTTTGCAATTTAAGTAAATCAAGGCTAAACAAATGTTTAACTGAACACAATTTGAATTCTACAGCATTGCAGGAATGTCAAGACCAATGTCATAGAATCAACGTTAGCAAATGAACAAATTAAAGGAGTTGTTCACCCAAATGTTGTTATTCTTTACTCACCTATATGATACTTTATTTATTTTTTATGTAATTTTGGATCTTTACAACTGCTTTAATTTATAAGGACCTTTATCGCAGCGAAGTTGATTATCGGATGTGCCCATCCAAGCAGTGTATCAATTCTTTCCGTCATGTATACTTTAAATTTGTTATAATCACCAAGTTAAATAAAATTAGCATTTGCAGGATGATTCCAAAAGACAAGTGAAGATATATTCTAATAAAAACTGTGCACACAATTTTCCAAACTAAACAGAACTTGTAGTTTTAATCCAACATAACGTTACCGATTTTCCCCACACTGTGTCAGTGCTCATTTAAATAGTGACTGCTTTGCTGCATTGTGTGCAAGACCTGGGGAATAAGATCACAATGAACATTTTTATGTATTTGTATTGAATTTTAGTCATTATTCTGTCATTTTTCATTTACAGTCATTTCACTGTGTGTAATATTTATGCCACAATTCTTCATTTATATTCAAAGTCACACTGTCAATATGGTTTAAGATTAAGCCATTTTAATACCGTTCTTACATGGTACATTTTTCTAAGAATGGGTATGAAAAGGATCAGTAAGAGAAAAAGAAATGTAATGAAAAGAGGAACTGGATCGTGGTAGGTTGGTTGGGAAATAATTGTATTTATTAAGATTGCACATTTGGAAGGGAAATTATATTAACATTTGATATGAGATGTAGGCCTGAACAACCTTGTTATATCGAAATGCATAACATTACTCCACGTGAATGTATTCCTGCATAATAGCTTGAAGGTCTTTAATTCATCCCACGCATCTTATCCATGTTGTATCAGGAAATCATGAAAATCAAGGCTGTGTCGTTTTTTAGAATAAAAGCAGCCAGGTACACCAGTGAAAGAAAGAGAGAGAGTATTCTCCCATTAGTTTTGACTGTGTTGCGACAGGACGGGAAGTGACCATACACTGCTTCACTTACGGGATATAAGAAGTGAGATACAATGTTAAGATGTTAATGATGCGCTATAATAATTAATGTGGGATATGTTTGTGCGGAGAGGCTGAAGTGCGCTGAGCAGGATGCAGAGGATGCGCAATCACTTTCATTTTTCTCTAAGACAAAATATATAAATAAATAAAAAATCATTATAATAATGATAATATAAACTAATGTTTTCTTAAGGTCGCACCTTAATAGAGAAATGCAATCCGTTTCAAATGTTAGCTAAATCGTGGCAGGTTTAATTTATTCGTTTCTTATTTTAGCCATGTCTTAATAATGGGAGTGAAATACAGTGCCTCATGTTATACTAAAATAAAGGAAAGAATTTATAAAAAACACAGTACTTTCTTAGGAGTGTAGATCTTTCCCTAAGTATTTATAAAGCACAGGTAACAAATCAAAAATATACGCTGTTGCTGTTTTAATCAAATGAATTTCAAAATATTAATAAAAATGTATTTGTAACGAATATTAATAATAAGAATATTTTTATTTCACACTTTTATGTATGTTTATAGCCTACAATAATAGTCTACCACTGTCACTGTCTGATGCAAAATACCCTAAACTACATTTTTTCGTTCTATGAAACACAAATAACTTCATAAGTATTCATTTAGTATGTCATTACTAAATTGTAATTTGTGAATAGTAAGTACAGTTTTTTCCTTTTCTTTAATTTTGCACTGACTGCTGCCGTCAAATATCACACATCAGTGAGGTAAAGCTAACGGCTATTTGCTAAAACGTGCTTTAAAGCGTTTGCTCAATAACTTTTGGTTAAAACGCTTCTCGGTGATCAAAAGCTGCAAGTGCACTCTAAAATGCCGTGGCGGCGGTAGGCAAGGCGGTAAAAGGGCGTTCTGGTTGTCCACCATCTGTAAAGGTCTATTGCAGGGGTGGGCAACTTCTGTCCTGGAGGGCCGGTGTCCTGCAGAATTTAGCACCAACCCTATTCAAACACACAACAACCCTACTCAAACACACCTGCCTGTAACTTTGTAGTGATCTTAAAGACATTGATACGCTTCTTCAGGTGTGTTTGATTAGGGTTGGAGCTAAACTCCCTCTAGGACTGAAGTTGCCCAGCCCTGGTCTATTGTATCAAATGTCCCAAACATTAATTTTGTGTTTAGTAAAAAGAAGAAAAAGTCATATGTGTTCAACTTTACATTTCCGTGTAGTATTTTTTGGTTATATATTTTCAGAGAAGACTTGTGACATGTTTTCTGAGAGATGACACTGACACTGAAGGCTAAGTAATGATGCTGAATATTCAGCTTTGCCATCACAGGAATACATTCCATTTTAAATTCTATTACAAAAGAACATTTTTCATAAGATACTTATTACAACTAGCCTGGCTTTCGCGACTATAAAGCTCATAGGAGCTTAGTCTGGCCAAGCTACCTTACTACCCGCCTTCTGGGAGGCGGGCTTAACAGGCGTCCATCAGAAGCCTCTGTATACTACTAGACAAATCTACAACCAATCAGACCACTCATTCCGATGACATATGCTTAGCGGCGGAACCTTCGGGGGGAGAGCTCATTTCTCATTGGTTCCCATTTTTTGGGGAATCTGAAATGCTCTAAAACGGCAGCTTTGCCAGACTGACTTTGCTCGCAAAATTGAATGTAGCGTCACAGGAAGTATGGGCGGGCCCAGGCTATATTACAACATTAAAATAAAAACATTACAGTAGCTTGAGACAACATACAATATAATAAAGACTAACTGAACCTTGAAAACTTCATTGAAAAAGGTGATATGCATGTGTGTTCATCTCAATGTGTTCCATTACATGAGTTGTTCCAAAATGTATTCATATATGCAGATTGCACATTTGGAATCTTGTATTCAAATGAATGAAATGGAAAATGCATAGTTTTTTTTTCACCTTGCTGATTAATTCAGCACATTTTAAATCTCCCTTTTCTGTCAAGGTGAGGCAAGTTGGATCTGTAAATGAATTATTCCTCATGTATAAATATAAAAAAATCAGTAATTGCATTTCCCATGGTCTTCTAGGAATACCAGCGACCTCTGATGGAGGCCGAGCCTCGGATCCTCAGTGTCAGGAAAATCCGGCCCATTTTTTTCCGTCTGCGGGAGATCATGCAGTGCCACTCCATGTTCCAGATTGCCTTGGCATCTCGGGTGTCCGAATGGGACTCTAGTGAAAAGATTGGGGACCTGTTTGTAGCTTCAGTGAGTAGAAAAATAGTTCAAAATGACTGACCACTACACTACAGAACACTGAGCGTTGTGTGTTGTTATGCTTCTCTGTTGGCAAGCTGTTTCAGGTACTAATAGTGTTCTGCTCTAGTTTACTTTAAAAGCAAAGCCAATTACTATGAGTGAGGATGGGTGTCTTTTACCAAAGCAGGCTTGTTGGCACCACTGGGTTGCGGGGCGTCTAATGGACTAATGAATGAGGTTTCTGTAGTGACCCTCCTCACAGGCAGCATCCAAAAGCTGCTCTCATTATTCTTCCGTTAAAAGACAGCGTTTGGCCTGTCTGACCTGCTTTTATTGCATAGCACTACTGGTCTTTACAATGTCCCTGGAGCACAAAGAAGTACCATAGAGAGAACACTTAAAGCTGAAGTTGCACTGCTGTGCATTGGAGAGCAGAAAATACCAACAAACCACATAACGCATCATATTGCATCAGTTTGCACAATTTTCTGTTATTGAGTGCATTTGTACACACTGTGCGTCTGCAGCCGAAGACGGCATAAATTATTTGCATGCATTGTCTGTGTTGTTTTAACACCTCATTGGTTATGAAAATGCTCTAAAATAACCCAATTGGCAGTTTAAAATTCTGCAATTATGCTCATCTACACTGTGCATATGGTTATGATGGTTTATTCCACTTTTGGACAATTATTTGATTATTCAATTTGCCGTGATTAATAGAAAATTTGCACAAACCTCTCATGAATAAAATAATTTAATATACAAGTATATACATGCTGAGATATAAACAATATGTAAAATCTGAGCTGCCTTTAAACTACTGTATTGTATCACCCATCTCACATATGCTTATTGTGGTGTAAAATATTACAACATTAACATTGGGATGTTCTGTAAACCTGCTTGTGTATCATAAAACGAGCTGTACAAATAAAATTGGAATTCGATTTGTATAATTGCATAAAAATGATTTGCTAAAACATAAAATGAATTGTGAATAGTTTGACAGCCATTCATAGCACAATCCTAATAGTTTTTGCACTTGGCATATTGCTCACTGCAAGGTCCTGCATGTGCTTCGTAAATTTGCCCTGTATGTGTGTTTGTTGATAATAACATCTTTACCCGTGTGTATCATTTCCTGCCGTACTTGGCATCCCCAAAGGGGAGGTACAGTTTGACAGGGGTTAACGTCTATTTGTGGCTCGTTAATGTCCTCTCTGAGTCCTGCGAGCACTGCTGCTGTCAGCAGGTCTGTTCAGCTTCAATCAAAGCAGAGCGAATGGATGGCTGCCATTTTGCCTGCTCTAAAACACCCAGCAGTAATGGACTGTCAAAGATGTTTAGGTCCCTAGGATGGCGAAAAGTGGTGCTGCGTTGCATAAATACCACACTAAAATTACTGTTTACTTCCATTTCTTTGCCCTGTAATCACCTTTAGAGTGGCCTGCCCACCACGACAGCAAAATTCAAGAGCTGTCTCAGAGCAGGAGAAGCTGTTCAGGCTGAGAGATGCTTTAAAATGTGATTTCTTTAAACATTTGTTTGTCTAAACATCTTCTCTCTGCATTTCTCTTAGTTCTCGAAATCCATGGTACTGGACGTATATAGTGATTACGTCAATAATTTCACCAATGCCATGGCCCTCATTAAGAAAGCCTGCATGTCTAAACCAGCATTTCTGGAGTTTCTCAAGGTAAGAGCTGATGTTTGCTGTCAATATCCTTTTCAGGAAACACCCTAAGTCACCTCTGTTTACTGCTGTGCTGCTCTATGGATTATTGACTTCTGTCTTGTCTTTTTTATTTCCTGTTTGACAGCAAAAAAAATCCAATTACGGAGTATGCTTTTTTTTTTTTACATACTATTGCAGTTCTTAAAAACAAAAATTCTGTTACCATTTAATCACCCTTATGTCTTTGACTTTTCTCTTTTGTGGAACATAATAATATGTTCCACAAAAGAAATAAAAATATTAATTATATATTAATAAAAATATTAATATTAATAAAAATAAAATTAAAAATATCTGCTGTTTTGATTTATATATAAATCAAATAAATAAATATATATAATGAGTGCATTTAATTTTAAAAAGCACATCAAATAAGTTTAAAAAGTAAAGATATATTTTCCAAAAAAGCCCCAGTATCTAGTTTTTTTTTTACATTCTTTCAAGGTTTATTTGATATTTTAACTGAAAACTTTAGTCAGAAAACTAATATTAAAAACACATGAAGTCATTAGATATTAATTACAACCGTTTTGAGGTTAGTCAGAGAGTGAGAACATCTTTTGCTTGCAGCATTTTGTGCAAGCTACTTATATTCTGAATGGACCATAAGTGTTGCTTTTTTCTTCTTCAAAATATTTTACCTTTAACATGTGAAACTGAGGTTATCTGTTCTTTAAAGTTTGCAAAGCACATGTGTAGCGTTATCATGGCAACACATTTAAATGGTGACTTGAATCTTTTACGTCTGTAAAAGCGACTGAACTTCACAAATGCTTAGTTGACCATAGTCTAATACCCTTGCTTTGAAATCTGCTGGAGGGCCCTCAAGTACACCTACTCCCTGACAGTGCGCAGTCTAATGATTGCTAGTGTCTGCTGGCAGGCATGAAAGAATCAATAGTGTAATGCTAACCTCCACCCACCTCTCTGACTCCCTTGAGTGTCAAGATTCTTCTGCTCTGTATGTGGAAATTACTTTTTATCTTCCTTTGCCTATCTCTCAATATGTGGTTGCATCTCCTTATGATTGCAGAAGAAACAGGCGTCCAGCATTGACCGCATAACTCTCTATGGTCTGATGGTAAAGCCTATTCAGCGTTTTCCTCAGTTCATCCTCCTCCTGCAGGTCAGTATTTATCCATAAACTGTTCACACAGTGCTGTCGTTTAGAGTGCTTTAGGGGTTGTGCTCCTTTAAGTAACTGGAAATTAGTTGCCAAGCAGGTCTATTAGAAGCGGAATGACTGGCTATGACTGTGCCAGGTCTTCTTGCAGCCTATTGGCTCACAGGTTTGCTTTTCCCTCAGCTCTTGGCCATGATACAGGATTGGGTGTATATCAAGACTCCTATAGAGAGAACTTGAATAAACCGGCAAGCATGCACATTGCTTAAATTAGATGTTTTTTTGAAGAATAGGCTTGTATATTCCATATATTCCTACTATATTGCCCAGCCCTACATCGATGGAAAGCTTAAGTAAAATCAAAATCTCAATTTAAAAAATGCTTGGTACACATTTCTCCTTTTGTGCCCAAAAAGTTAAAGGGGTTTGGAAAGACATGAGGGCAAGTAAATTATATTTTCATTTTTAGAGTAACTATTAATTTAAATAAACACGTCAAATGCCCATTCTGTCACACAAACAAGTAATGTGCCAGAATATCAGAGCATTATCAAGATCTGCTTGAGAAATATCACATTGACCTCTTCAGGCAGTGGGTCTCAGGTGACAGTGAAATGTCACCAGATTTACATTGTCAAACAGTTTGGACCACTGCCTTGCTCTCTCTCATATCTTCCCTCACTTCTATTCATTTTTATGGACAAGGAACAAGCGAGGAATTTACCACTGAACTTTCCCATGCAGGAGGAGTGCTGTGGCACTTAATTTCATACCTCAGTAGGCATCGATTACCCATGAATTTTGATAGATAAGTTATGAATGTGAATAAGGTTTTTTTTCAATGCTCTGACTTGAGAGTAGAGAGTGTTTAATCACACATTAAACAGAACAAGATCTGATGACAGACCTTTATCTGCTCCCTCCTTATTAGTGGCCTGAATCAACCACAAACAGATGCATCTTATTAGAAAAATAAAAAAGATGCGTTAGTCTAAGCTGTTCTTTTCCATATAATGGTTACAAATATGTGCCATATAGGTGCACATGAACAAATGGCATTTGTCAGTGGCAACATCGAACTTGCCACGATTTATTTTGAATACCAATCAGAATTCTTGATATATATGCTTCAAGCAAAACAACTGCAACTACAAATTGCATTGAACATAATGAAAACTGTCGTTATTATGAGCTAATTTTCCAGTATGTTTATATTGCTAAGAAAATTACTTCTAGTTATATTTAATGAGTGACTGCTCATATGACAGTTAAGGTGAAATATGTTTTTGACAACTGAGCAAAATGCATGCTCTCCGCTGGTTTTCAGAGGGAGTTTGTGAATGATTGTTGTTTCAGTGTACAGTTCTGTGGTAATGATTCCCAGAGGGCTTCTAACATGCTTCTCTCTTGAACGTGAGATGATACGGTTATTCTGACCCTCTTTTCTCGCTTTTGTGTGGGAGTAAAGGTATACCAGCAACTTTAATTGAGTGCTAATAGGGCTATAGTACATCACAGTTGCTAATGAGTTGTCTGTGCGGTAGAGATGCAGTCATTTCTCTCTTCCATTAGCTTCCTCAAGTGAGTCTCTTCTACTCTTTCATTTTCTTTGCTGTTAGACTCATTCTCTTCCTCTGTCTGTCTTTAGGACATGCTGAAAAACACTCCCACTGCCCATGTGGACAGGCTGCCCTTGCAAATGGCTCTGACTGAATTGGAGACCCTAGCTGAGAAACTCAATGAGCAGAAAAGGGTGGCTGATCAGATCACAGAGACTCAGCAGCTGGCTCGCTGTGTCAGTGACCGTGCTCTCAGCAAGGTGAGAAAAACACGAACATGCGCACAGTTACTCAGCAGTGACAGCAGGATGCTTTTGCCTTTTTCGTTGCCCATGTTAACGGATGAGAGCTTTCACACAGCACGGGCTGTGTGAAAACCTATCGCAGTGGCGCGATAGGTTAGGCGCCGAGTCTATTTTTGCTGCACAGCTTACGCTGAATAAAGTGCGTGGTTCTTGATCTAAACTGGCATGGTTACGTGAAAAGTAACGCATTTTATTAGGGCTGTGCAATTAATTGCAATCGCAATTTAAGCGCATACAATTTCTAAATCGCATAAGGCTGCAATTTTATCTATTCATTTATTTAGATTTTTATTCAGAATTTTTTTATTCAGAAACGTCACAATCATATGTGCACATATATGATGCACTTTCACATTGTCAGTAAATGTTATTTCATTCATTGTGAAATGTTTTATGCACTTATTATGCACTTAATACATTTAGAATGTTTGTATGAAACTTGTTTGGAAAAAGCAAAAACAGTTGCCAAAATCGCTAATAAAATCGCAATCGCAATATTAGTTAAAAAGAAAAAAGATTTGCAATATGACTACTTTGTCCATATTGCACAGCCCTACATTTTACCATAAAATTGTGTAATTGATTGTGTTTCGTGTTTCACACAAATCATATGAAAAATAAAATACACAAAAACAAATCAATAAAACGAGTTTTTGCCCAAACTTCAAAGGTCTGTTAAATGAATAAAACTAGAGGCATTTGTTAGCACAATCAGTGCACGCTGCTCCTGCTCTGCATAAACACTGCTTACATCCCAATCAATGGTTGTTGTTTTGCCCTTGATGTCCCACTTAACGTTACGTGGAACAGACAGGTACAGTTCTTTTCAAGCCTCCGCAAAATGACACTCCTCAGTTTTTATTATAGTCAGCGCAAAAGAATTCAGTTCCCACGTGTCACTGATGCAATGTGCAGTTACTCCAAGGTAATTGTTGTCCCACTTTCCTGTCAAATATTTCGTCACACTGTGCATGCTTGAAATGCGTTAAATAAATTGACGTTATAAACGACAAAAAATAATTAATGTTGTTAACGCATTATTTTTGACAGCCCTAATTTATACTAAATAGGCTTTTTTTTGTGCAAATTTTTCATTTTACTATGGACTACAACATGCAGTAGTTCCAGTATTTTGAGTCTTTATTGGTGTTACAATTAGTTAATTTGTAAGTTTATATAAAATGCATGTAGAGACTTTTTCAAAAACATTTTAGTTGTTATGTGGCCAATTAACTGCATTACCACAAATAATTATGAGCAGGGGCAATGCTATTATTTCTGAGCCCCCTGATCAGCATATTGCTACCCCCCCCCAGGGTAGGGATCACATTCCCTGGGGTTTGTGGGCTTTCATATTAGGGCCCTTGGAATCATCTTAACCTCCTAACATGTGTGACTTCTACTGTTAACCCCGTGTGTGAGAGAGGGAAGGAGAGAGAGGGGTGTTCAATTGAAATGTTGGTACTACAGTAGCTCCCCTGTATATTATTCATCATAAATATTTTATTTAGCATTCACTTCACCTTATGGTTTCATGAAATCACCCCAAGAAAGTTCACAAATTCCCACTTACGTCTAACCACAACAGCCTGCAGGCACTTTTCTGTCCATCAGAATGTCAGAACGTGACATGATTAATGATGTAGAACAACAGGGCAGTTTTTTCAGTCACAACCTCGACATAAGCCATCGATGTAGTACAATTGTTTAGATTTTTGTAATCGCTATGGCATTAATCACAGTGCCAAATTCTTAAACATGTATACTTACTAGGCTATTTTTTTTGCAAATGTAACATTTTAGTCTGGACTTCTACATGACCTAAAACAAGTATTTTGAGTCTTTATATGTTGTTAACATTAGTTGGATGTTCAGTTAATTTTGTTACAAGCACAAAAGGTATAAAACCTGTTATGCTGTATTATGACAATTGCAACTGATTGTCATGATACATTATTTTTTGCAACTAAATTTCAATATTATGGTAATACTGTATATTGTGATAAAAGCATTTAAGAATTAATTGCAGCATGAAAATTTGATAGCAACATATCCATATTTACCAAATAAACAGCCTGCCAAGTATCTGGCCAAGACAGCTGACCCTGAAAAAAACCGACCCATCTCTTGTTATACCTGGCCTGCATTTTTTAATAGGATCATCAGCGAGCAATGATGGTCCATTAATGCGCCACTGCAGCACCTGAGTCCATGACAGGGATTTTCTCTTCCATTACCATGTTTATATCACAGGCTAGCTGCTGCAAATGCAAACAAATGCGTTTCTGAATAAGAAGAATTAGAGAGTAAATGAGACACTTAATTGGAAAGTTGCTTTCAGTATCTTTTGTTTTACTTTCTCTCTTTATCTCTCTCTGTTTTGCTCTGTGTCTTGCCTTCCTCAACTGCAGTCATTTTTCTTTTTCTCTGTTTTTCTTTCTTTCTCTCACTCTGTCTCCTTCATACTGTAGTCTGCAAGTTTCTCCTTCTGATGTTGGATTTTTTTTTTCTTTCGCTCTGTTGCAAAGCTACCTGCATAAGCAGGATTTTAAGTCGACTCTCAAATTAAAAGGTGTTCAAATGTATATTTTTGTTTCAAAATATATAATTTTTTAAATTAATTTTTT
Source organism: Enteromius viviparus (assembly GCA_032353835.1). Taxonomy (NCBI): domain Eukaryota; kingdom Metazoa; phylum Chordata; class Actinopteri; order Cypriniformes; family Cyprinidae; genus Enteromius; species Enteromius viviparus. The sequence continues at coordinate 8,541,586 of JAUCNO010000044.1, forward strand.
ATGTTCCATATGTTTGTTGATAAGTTTAACTTGTGAACTGTCACTGGTCATCTAGTGGAAACATTTGATACTGCGGCCCAAAAATTGTTTTTACTAATAGCTCATTTTTTGAGATATCAACCTCGCATTTGGAACATAACTTTGCCATGTTTTGTAAAAAACTGTATACACAAACTCACATTTTTTTAATTTTCAAATTGAATTGGGAATGTAAATTTTAGGTCTGTACTCAAAAAGTGGAACCAACAGGTTAAATATGTAACACTGTGATCCTGTGAGGAACAATATTTTATTCCTTTCAAGAGTTGTAGTCAAAATTATTAGCCCCATCGATAAATGTGAGCAAAATAAATTTCATAAAACAAATTCACAAAAATCAAGCCTTTGATTAAAGTAAGATTACATTCCAATCAATGGTTGTTGTCATACTATGAAATCCTACTATTAAAATATCTCTTATACACGTTGTGTCACGACTGAGTCAACAGGAAGAGGCGTTCGGGTTCAAATGCAAAACAGTTTATTGAAACTCATGGTCGAGACAAGCAGGGTCTTGCACCGGCAAACACAAGTAGAGTAGGCAGAGACAAAAGCGTAAACGATAAACAAAGCTTAGGTCAACGTACCGGCAAGCACAGTCTATGGGGCGAGACGAAAACGTAAATCCAAGAGAAGCAGTGGTTGGCAACGGGTAATCCAGATCACAAGACAGTAGAACACAAAAAAAACTAATGAAATACTAGAACCAGGGGCCTGTTCCATAAAACAAGTTTACCAAATAAGCCAGGCTTATGGCAGATAGTCTGACTTATTTTAATACAAATTAACTGGCAATTAGCCTGGCTTATACTCTTGGTTTATGGAACAGGCCCCTGGTGTGACTGTCCTGGTGGAAATGATCATGCCCTCAAAGACCTGCACTAAACATTCTCATATACACATCAATAAACATTAGCCTATTGCAAAGCAGCTTTCATGAACCGCTGACCAGGACACAACAGGTCAAGCCTGCTTTAGCCAGTTATTGATCATACATAAGGCCTTCATTTCTTGACAATAGTAAACCTTTCATAAATAGATGACAATGTTTTTTTTGTATGGATGTGTTATTTCTTCAGTTGAATCTATATAGTCAGTGTTCAAAATTAAAGGTTAGTTAACCTTCAGTTGCTGGTCCTCACTGACTTCCATAGTATGAAGAAAACAAAAAAACAAAAACACACTATGCAAGTCAACTGAAGGTGAACTATTCCTTTAAGACCAGATGAGAGCTAAGATATTAAGAATCAAGTGTATGCACACATTCAAAAGTTTGAGGTTAGTATGATTACAGTACATATAAATTTTTTTAGTAAAATCAGAAATGTTGTGAAATACTGTAATTTTAAGCATACAGCCATTAGAGAAGCTGCAAGTTTGTATTTGTTTGTCAAAGGGGACTTTCGTATGTCTTTAAAAGTTAACCTATTTTTTTTTTTTTTGAGTAAGGCATGCATAATTATGTGGAATGATGAGTCACTGGAACTGTTTATGTGTGAATAATTGGAGTTCCTTGGAAATTCTGTTTTTCTTTTCATTTTGCTTTTACTTTTCCTGAAAAAACAAACAGTTGTATTATGGGTCAATGTAAAGTAAAAAAAATGTATTATAGTTTAAATATCACAAATTCCCGTGATAGCAAAGCTGCATTTTTAAAATGTTCACAGTAAAGACATTCCAATTGTTTTTATCAATTAAATTATTCAAAATCATGCTGATTAAATCCTTTTGATTAAATCATTTGGATATCTAATTTTGAACCAAAAAATGTATTGTTGGCAATTGCTAAAAATATGCCTGTGCTATGATTGCTTTTTTTGGTCCAGTGTCAAACATGCACACACATGTTGGTTTTTGTGATTCATGGGAACTCTCCATACAAAACAATTGTTTGTGTTATTGTCCTACACTGACTCTACACCTAAACCTACCCCTTACAGGGACCTAACCCTTGTCAAAGGGCACATTGATGTCTGCCCACTGTTTGTTTTTGGAGGATAGTGAGGCATGTGAAATCGTGTGGAATGATGAGTCATTGTGAAGGTTTATGTTGTGAATGCACACATACTTGGAGTTCCATGGAATTTTTTTTTTTCAGTTTTAGCCGCGAGATACCATTCTCATAATGCAATAACAGCATAGGAGGTGTGTCTTCTGGCTCAGACGCTACTGGCTCTGTCACTTACCATCAGGTGCTCTACAGCAGATGTCTCTCATACAATATGCAAACTATTCCAAAACTTCACTGTGTTTTGACTGATGTTTATCAAAGAAGGTCTCTAAGAAGGACATGACGCTTGTTTCTACTAGCAACAGCTGAATATGAATCCTGTGAGATGCACAATCCATACAGATCAATAGCCGGTAACCATCACTGAAATTCTATGTCCAATGAAAGAACAATGTTTGAAGTAAGTTCTTCCTTTAACAATTCTGGTCTCTTTTTTACACTGAAACAAAGAAAAACATATCCACAACTCTATCCTCACGTTCACACACACGCCTGCATCTTACCCCGTGATGTCTTCATGGCCTTGGAGGTAAAAGTTAATGTTATTGACCAGGAAGCTGAAGAGTCGTCCATATAAAGCTTTTGCCAAGAGGTCTCTGTGATGGTTGGACATGTCGACTGTGTGGCGCCTTGTTATGACATCACCTAAAGCAGAGAGCAAATGTCAAGCAGTTAGTGCCTTTTACATTGTCTTTTATCCTCAAAGGCTAGAATACAGTAGATGGTCATAAGTGTGTTTTGGATGTTGGTCAGCACTATGTATGTGTATATATTGATGCACAGTACAATATACCAGCCAATCTTTAAAGGCTGATAAAGGCAATTCTCTGCGTATCAAGAGATTGACCTAGTGTTTAAAAACAACCAATGATTAGCGCCAATCATATCCTGTCTCTCGAAAGGGGCATACTGTGTGCAATGTCTCTTGTGCAGAATTTAGGGGTATTAAATTAGGTTTATAAAAAAATATATTTTTTGCCAAGTCTGCATCCCTACATGTTTGAATGCATGTATGTATCAGTCTGCCTATTTGATTACTGTAATATTATATGTGACCATGGACTACAAAACCAATCATAAGTGTAAATATTTTTGAAATTTGAGATTTATGCATCATCCATTGATGTATGGTTTGTTAGGACTGGCAAAATACAACTATTTGAATATCTGGAGTCTGAGGTGAATTTTAGCTACTATTTAAAAAGCTGTAATACAGTATATTTATGGTTGAACATCTTCATGTAACATTATCTTTACTTATTATCCTAATGGTTTTTGGCATAAAAGAAAAAGCTTTAATTTTGACCCATACAATGTATTTTGCTATAAATATACAGTAACCAAGTGACTTAAGACTTAAGGTTTTGTGGCCCAGAGTCACATATAATAACTTTAATATTTTGAAAAGTTTAGCAGCCACTACAACATACTCCCTAAAGAACTATGTGTTCCAGAGCGGTAAATCATAAAAGTTTGATTCAATCAGAAGACGTTGAGCATTTTCATTTTTGTGGCAACTTATTACTTTATCTAGCGAGGTCAACTAGCTTCACCATAAAGACCATGCTGGTTGTTTTGCTGTATCCATCAATAAACCATCATCGAACCAGCATTAACCAGCATAGCAGGTTCAGCATCTAAACACAATAAAAAAAAGACCCAAACAGCAAGTGACCGCTCAAAACAACAGGGGTACAGAGCAAAGAGGAAAACAAACTGGAGACAGTGTGTCACATTTTGACTGATATACACCACACGTGGGAGGCTGAAAAACAAGTGGCCCATTGTTGGTGGTGCTGGCTCAGGGGACACGACACATGCTAATGTGGAGGACACACAGCGCCTGGGCTCCAATGATGTGACCTTTGATGATGTCACACACTGAATCATAGCATTCGCTATGCCATTCATGGCCAACCACAGTGCGTCAACATCCAGATGCGTCTAAAGTCTGACCGTGATCTGCGCATATCACAGTTTAATTCATCCTCTGCATATATTACTACACATTACTACACTGTGTGGCGCTCCTCCCCTTGGCAGTCCCGGTCCACTAAAAAAGCAAAATATCTAACAGCTACACAGTTGTCGAGCATGTCCTAAGGGATGTCTTTCCGACCATGAGTTTCTGGGTGCAGAAGTTTCCACACTTCTGATGGCGGCCATGATTGCTGTCTGTCTGGGCCTCAGTCATGCTTTCGCGGATGGTTCATGTGCACTGTGAGCACATGTCCATGGCTTTGCTTAGATCATGGCTTTCTTTTATTAGAAGGCTAGCTTCAGCTTCATAAAGAGGATGGGAGACCAGCAAACATTTTCGGTCAGTCATTTGTGCCTCTAATTCGGTCTGGCTTACTCTCACGTTTTCCTAAGATCCAGACCTGGTTGTGTGCCCAAAGTTCCCACCACACCCTTTTGGGATCAGGTGATGAACCTGCGGAGGAGGCAGACCCGACCTTTGAATAGCTGTGTCCCGTACACACCTTGTGCCTTTACATGGAATGCACTCAAGAGTTTCAGAAATTCCGATCAGCTCTATGTTTGCTTTGGGGGACAGCAGAAGGAGAATGCTGCCTCCAAGCAGAGGTTGGCCTATTGGGTGGTTGATGCCATCACCTCGGCCTATTAGACCCTAAGTTGAGCCGTGTCCCCTAGGAGTGAGGGCCCACTGAACCACTACACCCAACAACTTTCCAATTTTTACTCTCTTCGCTTAGACCCAGTGACCTCCCGTGTTTTGGGTAACATCAGGTAATTCCGGGAGGCCATAGAGGTGTCCGCTTGCAGCGTCATTCCACTGAATTCGAGCGCTTCATTCTATTGTTTTAGGTCCTCCGTTGCCCCTTAGTTCTGGCTAGCGGAGTAGCTTGAACTATGTCAGGCGGAAGTCTCCTTCTCTCTCGTCGGTCCTGGCATTTTGTTCCACGTTTTTTTTTTTTTACCGTGTCCACTTCACTTATAAAAAAAGCCATCCCTGACGTCCGGGTGAGTGGCTTCACATGCAATATCCACCGGCCAATGCCAATTGGCATTTTCTCCAAAAGTCAGAGTCAATTGGTCTCCCAGGCAGGACCCCATGACGTCAGTGAATGACGCAACGTATCCGTTCCCTCCTTCAGGGAAAGATGGTTACCTACGTAAACCGAGACGTTCATCCAAAAAAATTAATATCTTTCCAAAGCAATATTACTTACCTGAAATTAATTACGTCTGTGTTCCACTTAGGGTTGCCAACCTTATTAGCCAGGGAGCGCCATATATCTTGTTCAATTTACACCTCCCATATGTGAACTCCCTTGTCCCTCAGAATGTTAACAGTCACCCTCACGAATTATCCTCTCTTGTGGATAATTTTAATAAATGTTTTTTTCAATGTGGAGGTTAGCCTATGGATGAGGCTTCTGATTCCTTATAGGTAAATAACGAGGAGAATAAAGCTGTTGTGTGGACTCTGCTATTCTTTAATATTGATCGTCATTTTTAGAACTATATCTTTATAGCTATCATTCTTGGTGTGGCCTAAAGACATAGAAAATAGTGCACAAGTGATATGGAGCTGTTTCATATTACTTCAGTGTATTCTTTTGCTATTTTTTGGAGAGTAAATAATGACAGTTTAGTTTTTTGTGGTGAACTATCCCTTTAAAAGAGAGTCATAAATGCATGACAAAGGGAAAGAGAGAGTGAGAGAGGCAAGTGTGCTTGTAATTTTCGGCAATAGGTCGATGTGTCCTCGGCAGCTGAATTAGATTAACATCCAGACATCATGTGATTCATACATACTCCACACTTGTTATATAATGGCACAACATGCACACAGTCTAGACACTGCAAAAGAACTGCGTGTTTATGTCTGTGTATTTTGAATGAGAAAGCAGTTATCCAATTGACTTAAATTGAGCCAAATTAGGCTCGCCAGTAACACGATCCAAGGCCGAACGCTTGAGGCCGCTTTCATTGATGAGTTTACGACTGGGCAAAAGCCAGTATATCTCAGTGATCGGTGTCTCCCGGCAATGAGACTCGCTTCATGTACGGCGTTATGCTAAACAAGATGACTTTAATTGACATCATTTAGTCTGTGTGTTGATTGAAGCTGATACGTGATATTCGTGCAAATAGAAGGTTGTACCTTTGAAACACTGCACATCAGAGGTGAGCGCAGAGCCGAGATCCTCAGAGCTCACCTGCAGCATTCCAGCCACTACAGGAAAAAAAAACGAAAGAAATCAGACACACATACATTATTTCAACCAGCTATAAATCTAAATTCTGATTGGATTAGCCACATTTGAGGTTATGAAATGTGTATGCTTTAACACCCACACAGTCCAACTTTTAACTTCAGGCCTCCAATTAACTTCCTATTATGCATTTATATTGCTCTTTGCATTTGGCACCTAGCGTACTGTCATTTCTGTGTGTGAGTGTGTTTGGGTGGAGTGTACCCATGAGTGCATAATAGGGCTTGTTTGTATGTGATCTCATGTATCCACCACGACGGGAACCTCATACGGATGTGAGTGTATCGGTTTGTGTATTTGCGCGTGCTGACGTCACTTGTTTACCCAGGCTCAGTATTATGCGTGTCATTATGTAACGAGGAGGGCAGAGAGTGGCCGTTCTGTTCTGCTCTGCCGCTCTGCAGGGCTTAAGGAAACAGGTGACCCCGTGCATGTGTGTGTCTAAAAAGGCTGGTGGAGCAGATCGGCCCCTGCTGGCCTCGTGGCACAGCTGCACCACTGACCTCTATCCAGCAGCTGCAAGTCAGACACAAACGCAGTGTCAGCGTCTGTCAGGGTGGTGAAGCGCACATCTCCCAAGTGCAGCAGCGCAGAGAGGATCACAAACAAATTCTCTACCTCCTGCGAGAGAAACAAAGTGCTGAGAGTCAGGCTGGATGGCAGAGCTCCTGAGAGACAAAGTCGATTTCACAGCTCAGTACAGTACAGCTCGTGGGCTGGGTCCACAATTCAAGAACAAAAATTAATTTTTCTTTTTGTTAGTTGTAAAGTCTAGTAAAAGTTCCAGAACAACCAGCATCACAAAGTTATATTAAAATTAGGGCTGGGACTTGATTACAAAAATTAATCTAATTAATTAGAGGCTTTGCAATTAATTAATAGAAATTAATCGCATTTTAAATCGCATATAAATATTTGACCTGAGAACAAAGAGAAGTAAGTTTTTTCATATGGATTTTTAGTATACCATTGAATAATGACTGAATACATAATTTTTGTTCAACCAAGTCCAACAGACCAATATTGTGCCGTGCGTGATTTCACATTGAGTCGTATATAACGTTACTACACACAGCCGTTGTTCACCGACGAGCTACGCAAAACCATGTTCATTATCAGCGTGGATTTGCGCAGCTTGTCAGTGAACAACGGCCGTGTGTAGTATATACTACTCAATGTGAAATCACGCACCTGATGGCACTTACCGCTGAT
>JAUCNO010000044.1:8553442-8565909 GCA_032353835.1 Enteromius viviparus
AGATAAAACACATCCTTGATGTGAGTCTCTGAGACATTTTGAATTAATTGACCGTTTCTTGTGAGCAATGCACCTTTTTTATGGCCTCCACAGATGAGTGTATCAGGCAAGGCAGGGTAGATAAGAACAACAGAGGCACACTAAGCAATCTTATTTCACTGTCTGATAGACCACAAACATATTCAGCGTGCTGTCATCAGTTTTGGCGCATTATTTCCGCCTCCACTCCCAATCAGAGAAAGCAAGTTCAGGAGATTGGAATCAGGGCTGAACACTCTTACAAAACATTATTGTGTTTTGAGTTAGAAGACGAGGAAGAGGAAAAGAGCAATTGTGGGGCACTAAGATAAATATGCTGACAGAGCTCCAGGTACAAAGTGTTATCAGGATGTACAGGTTCTGGCTGTTTAAGCCTTTTGCTTTCCGAGCTGAAATATTAATGGAGTTGTCTGTGGAACACCCATGTTGGATTGTGCACACAGGGGAGCCAGGAAATTAGATGACAGAAGATGTTTAATGCTGGAGCCTAGCCGACAGCTCACGGGCAGGTGTCTTTAGAAGACCTCTTATATGCCCTACACCTTATTTCTCTCTAAAATCATTATAAAACAGTGTTCTGTCCAATTTATCTGTCTTTGTTATTTTACTGCCATTTTATAACTCAGCAGTAGCCTCCCATCTACTTCCTATTACTAATTTCCATGTGCCTCAATTCAATATTAATTACTGGTATGATTGTTTAACATGAAATATTGCCAAATAATCAATAAAAACAAAAAAAACAGGACCTCTGGTTGAGTGAATGACACTATTTAAGAATATTTAAGAAATGCTTTTGTTTTATTTGATTAATACAACGTCTGTATTTTTTGTATACACTGCTAAAAGTTAGAACATTGACACTTTTCTTCAGACACATTAAATTATCAAGATAACTGTTAAACTGTCAAGATCTTTATTCATCAAAGATATTAGGCAGCACCTTAAGAAGTGTTGCTTGAGCAACAAATCAGCATAATAGAAAGATTCCTGAAGGATTATGTGATGATAGCAACAGCTACTGAAAATTCAACCTTACCATCACACACAGAAATTACTATTTAAAATATACTGAAATAGAAAACATACATTGTAAATGATTGATCCTGTTTCACAGTACTGTTTTTATTTTATTTGTATTAAATAAATAATTTAATTTAATTTAATTTAATTTAATTTAATTTAATTTAATTTAATTTAATTTAATTTAATTTAATTTAATTTAATTTTTTATTACTGTATTGTATTATGTAAGATGAAATAAGGCTAAAACAAATAATAATAACAGAATAAAAAATATGTTTTTTCCTCCCTACATATATCTCTCATATATCTAAATTGATCACAGTGAAAGATAAATTTTCACCAGTCACATAGTGTGCCACAGAATCTTTCTTCTTTACAAAGCTTTTTTCTGTGGCTAGACTGGTCACGGAGTCTGTACTTGGTGAGGATCCTTTTTGGTATCTCTTACTGTTTTGAAATAAAAGGCAGACTGTGTCTCTTAAACTATTCAGAAAGTTCTTCGCACCGATAGCACACACTTCTGGCTATGTAACAAGAAGTTGCAACTTTAATCATTATTTCCCAGACACCTTTGTTATAGTCTGGTTCACTGTGTCCATCTTCAACTATTTATAGCAGTACATAGATGTACTGTACCAGCATGTTTTGCCTGGTCGGCGCCACATCTCTCCCTTGTGATGTCACTCCATGGGGCTCCTCACCCAAAGCAGATCCCATGCTCCCCCACCATACCTCAAAATGGGCTCATTTTTCATCTCCTGCTGGCCCTAGTGCCCTAATTTATTGATGGAATAGACCAACATTCCAGGAAAAGGCAGACCCACTGCTCTAAAGTGGCACAAAATAGTGGCATACTGCAAATCATAGGCCCCTGTGAACCATGAGATGGGTCCTGCCCACTGATAGTGGAGCTATACAAAAGCATTTGTAATTTGGGGGTGAGAAGGTATTCCTAATGGAAACATATTGTACTGTTTAGTGATGTGTTATTCTGACATAATTTTATCTTTATTTATCAATTTTTCCATAAGTACATATCTTAATGTTTAGGCATGTAATGATATTTTAGGGAATTGTGTGTTTCTAATTTTAAAGCAACAGTTTGGACATTACTCTTTTCTATTCTTACATGACAAAACCTCTGTGTATAAGACAAGGCTTTAAAAGAAATGATTGATTCAGTCAGTCAGTGTGGAAGACCTTGTCTGTTGTAAAAAAGCCCAGTTTTAATTCCAGCTGAACATCTCTCTACTTGGTCTCATGGCATAAACGTACCTTGGTGCACTTTTTGGCAAGTCACAAAATATGCATCAAGAAGTACATATCACTGCAGTTTCCAAAGGAAATGAACACTAGAGGCAGTAAAACTTTTACACCTTTTATTCCCTTTGCAATTAATAAAACACTTTTTTTCCCCGCACAATTACTTGAATAATATCAATTTATGAATTCAAAACAATATTAATATGCTGGGATATTTAAAAACGGACACTTTTAAATGTTAGCATATATAACGTTATATATAACGTTAGCATATATCCAGCTTCAAATCTATGTTTATAGTACATTAAATATTGTAAATCACATAAACAACAAATTAAAGAAATACAAAGTACTGTATGTTTAGTACACTCAAAAAATGTTTCGGTCTTGATTTACACTTTATGTAATTCAATTACATGGTGAATTTCCATGTATTTAGAATCATATTTTGATTTCAATATATTTCAATATATTTCATATATTGAATGTATAGTACATCCAGAAACTTATCACCACTGTCATTCAATTATTCATAATGTACTGTTCTTATTTTAATTTACTTGCATTTAATCAACTCTATTTCATCCATTGCTTGGTATTTGTAAAGCATCATAAATAAAGTTCAAATGAAGTTCTTTAAATGCAATCACAAATAAATGCTCAGAAACGGCAATAAACAGAATTCAGTGGAATTTCCCTGAATTGAATTCCACTTGCTGTAATTCCAAGTATCCTGTAATTGTTGTTGAATTCCAATTCCAATTCCTTCTTTGAATTGGAATTGAGTTCATTCCAGAATTGACCCCAGCCCTGATTAACTGTATTCCAACATGATAGAGCATTTACTTTTAGCAACAGTCCATGGATATTTAAATTCTGATCTGCCATAATGTAATAAAGTGTATAATAAATGTAATAAAAATGTGCCAGGGTTCACATGTTTTAGCACTGCTCAGTTCTTTAAAATTATTTTTTTTATTAATTAATAAATAGTTATTTTACTGTTGTGTTTACAACTGTGATCATGAGAACATATCAAGATCAACTACAGGCTGGTTTAAAAGTATGTGAAATATTTTGTGGCGACATTTCTACATTTCTTTCAAATATGATTGGTTGTTTGTCATGTCAGTCAAACTGCCTTATTAGCCTTGGCCAATGAAACCTGTCATGTATTCCAGATTAAGCCATCAGAGGTGTTCAGCTGGGATCAGGACCAGTCAAGTTCTTCCACACTGACTCAATCAATTATTTCTTTTTGAACCTTTCCTTATACACAGAGGCATTGTCATATTAGAATAGAAAAGGGTCCTGTCCAACCTGTTGCTTTCAAAATCAGAAGCACACAGTTCCCTAAAAAATCATTATATGCTTAAACATTAAGATTTTTTTCTTTTGGAAATGACTAAAGTAGTCAAACCTGTTTATTAGAAGGGGGTGTCTCAATACTTTTGGCAATACAGTGTGAGTTTGCATTGCAGTTTTAATTTGGCATCACACTTTGGGCCGTGGGCCTTATCACAGAATTGTTTCCTTTTTTGATTTGTTTAAACATGTGCCAGACAGATCTTTGCTAAAACTGTATGTGTAAAAGCACATGATATGAATGTTGCTTAAAGAGCACAGATTTGAACGAGAAATCCAAATTTGAGCTGCCCTTCTGCCACCAGCTTTGTTGACTTTAGGCTTTGGACTTCTGTATTGTGCCTGCATAGGCCTCCGCTGGCGGCTGCCCAGGGAGTGTGTCAGTTTACATATGACAATGTGTGTGAGAGAGATAGACTAGTGGAAATGGCAGAAAACCATGGCGTAGTGTAAAAAACCAGATCCCGGCACACCAACTGGATTAGTCTGGATTACAAGTCAGCACATTCACCTGAGGCCAAGGTGGGCCACGAGCCCACAAACCTGTAGGCCCGCCCGAGGCCTTACCACAGCAACCAGAAGAGCACATCAGCTCTGCCAGCGTGCGCTGTAGGGGCTCACTGTGCCTTTTTTATTTAAATGTGCCTGCTATTGATCAAGCTGTGCCAGTGACAGATGTCTCTGTGGATGTGTGAGTTGAAGACCCTATTAAATTTCTAAAGGTTAGAGAGAGAGACAGACAAAACAATGAGAGAAAGATGTAGAGGTGTAGAGAGAAGTGGATGGAAGCCTAGGCAGAGATTGAAAGACACAAAGACGGGTAAAGAGAACCGAGAGAGAGAGGTAAATGGTGTGTCAGAGACAGGGAGAGATCTCTGACAGACCTTCCGGCACTACTTCGAGAATTAGGTTGAGCTGGGGGCCAAGAAATGCCCGCGTCGCCCCAATTTTGCACACAGGTCACCTGATTATGCGGAGGTGCTGAAAGGCCAGACAGTCCTGCGGTCTGTGCATCCAGCTCCAGGATTTAATTACACTTTTCATTCCTGGGCTATCGGTCGGACGTGTAGAGCACATTCACCCCGGCTATTGATTGTGCAGGCAGAGACCGGAGACCGCAAAAAAGTGAACGGGATTCAGATCGATGGTACATTTCACGTCTAATGAGACACCTGCATTCGTTTCATCACCCTTAAAGGGCTTCATATTTCTAAATGGCTTCATTTTATACTCTGCTCCTCTTCCCTATAGCATTAGCTGGTGTGGCTACACAAACAATGGGAGATCGATTTGTCTTCAGTATCGATTCTCTTTGTTAGTGGCGCTACTGGAGAGTATTGACAAATGAAAGTTTTGTCATGGACCCCGAGTCTTGAAAAGTTAAGGCGTTTGATTTTATTTCGATTTGCATTTGGGCAAATATTCAAGCAGAACTCGGAGCGCAATCAGTCTGCCTTCCTCTTTAAAGGTCAGGTGTCATTTAGAATTCACCTTTATGTCATTAGAGTGCTGTGCAGGTTGCAGATCAATGTTTTGAGATTGAGGAATGTGCAATGTATAGGAAATGCTAAAGTGTTTTTTTTATTTGGGAGTAGCTCAAAGTGTAACCAAGCCATCCTGACTCAATTACATATTCGAATGATTCAGCACCTCTACGGGAACCCGTATTTTAAGAAATACCATCTCAGCTTTCAAGAACCCTGGATTGCAGGTGCTTTTTGCACTCTGGGGTTCATGCTCTGATAACGCATAGTGTGAAATTTAAGTACCGGATAAGTGAAGCTGGTTTATTTTTGATTGACAGGAAGTATCTTTCTGGGTCCGCCACGTCTGTATCAGGAACTGCAGGAGTTGCAGCACGACCTCTCAGTGGTTGAGCAGGTCACTCTGCTTGTGGGGACTTTACAAGGAACGTACCAGGTAAATACTGTTCATTACCATATGTGCAGTGGGCCATGATGTACCCTTATGTGGAAACTTGAAGGGAACTGATGTTATACATTAAAAATCAGCATTGGGTGGAGTTATTTAAAAGTATGGCTCATAAACTAAACATTGTGATAAATACATTATAAGTTTTTAATATATATATAATACATATATTGTAAATGTATATTAAATACTCTTGGATTTTTGAAAGGAATTGAATCCATTTTTGAAGATATTATAAAGTGTAACTCATTACTGTGATGTAAAAAAAAAGAGAAAAATTCAGCATTATTTCTTCAGTGTAAATACAAATAATTTAATATTTATAATAATATTGTATTATTGTTATTATTTTTAAATGTGATGCTGCTTAATATTTTTGTGGAAACTGTGATACATTTTTCAGGACTTGATGAATAGAATTTTTTAAAACTGAAATATTTGTAGCATTATTAATATCTTTACAGTCATTGCTGAAGAAAAGTTCAAAAAACCAAAGCCTAACTGATTGTAAGTTAATGTCTATATTCACTTACACAGTTATATCATTTAAAAAATAAGATCAGATGCGTTTTTGAATAAATAAACAGAAAAATGCCCATTATGAAAAAGCCCAAGTATCCAAAAATGCCAAAAAGAACAATGTCCAGGAAAAGATCAGTAAAATATAATAAATAGCAAAACAAAAGCAGTATTAGTCACATATGCTACAGCCATCTGGGGATGGAAGCCTTTGGGGTGGGTTTTCAGTGTAATTAAATTGTGATCAAAGTTCGGCAACATCATCAATTGCTTATCATGGCATCCGCTTGATAGTTGGACGACAACATGGGGAAACCTTCATAATCTGATCCGGAGTTAATGTACAGATGGGAGATTGCTCTGAACAGCATGTCTACATAGCATAAGGCTGCTCTCAAATCAGGACGGCTCCCCTGATGGCCAGGCAGTCACTAAACCAGTAGAAAAACAGCTAGATTGCTTCTGTTACCTCTGAGTGTTGAGTGACAACAGTAACAGAGCTTTGTTTTGCCTGGTTTCCTCACCATAACCATGCCATTGGCCTTTCTCCAAATGACTAATTCCTACCCACAATCTAATCAGAATATAAATACGTGGCAAATAGAGAATGAGTGAACTTCTGCAGACCTCATTGATTTTGGGGATGTATTTCAATTGGATTTGGCTTTTGGGAGGTATGAATAATTTGGTTTGTCAGAGAGAAACCTTTATTGTTTCACCAAACGCTTGAACACCAAAAACATAGTTAACATAACAATGAAAATTGACTTTCCTAACATGGCAGTAAAGAAATGTATTATTGTTTAAAAAAAAAAAGAGGATATTCTAAATTTGATAAACGCTATTCATTTGAGTTTTTTATTCATCAAAGAATCCTGAAAATATCATGGTTTCCACAAAAATATTAACAGTTGGAAACATTGACAAATATGTTTCTTCCACTCCCAATAAGCAAATTAGAATGATTCCTGAAGAATCACGTGTCACCGAAAACTGGCATAATGATGCAGAAAATTCTGCACATATGCTGTTTTGATGCAGCATTGATATATTTTCTATTGTCAAACAGAGGAATTAATATGAAACAAATAGTCCAATAATAAGCACTTTTTTATGTATCTTAGTAATGCGGGATAAGACAAAAACGTTATTCTCATGAAGTACATTCTGCAAATTTTGAACACAGAAAAAGTTACATTCTTCTTCAGCCACTCGCTGAACTGGGCAGAGAGATACAGAGAGGTGTGCTGTGGATAAGAGAGACAGTACCGGTGGATCTCAGAAGAAACTATATATGGCTTGAGCAAAAACTAAAGATTGGTGTCTAGGCGCTTCTTGAAAAAAAAAAAAGTGGCCTCGCTAAGTTGGCAACACTGACGGTGTCATCTCCATCCATCATTTCTCAAACAGAAAATGACAATTGTCTTCTTTTTCTGTGTTTATACATAGAATCTAAACACCACTGTAGCACAGGACTGGTGTTTTGCGCTGCAAAGGCTAATCCGCATCAAGGAGGACCAAATTCAGAGTGCCAACAAGTGCCGTTTACGATTACAAGTCCCTGGCAGACCAGACAAGTAAGTAAACAGGGCAAAAGCTGTTGACAGTTATTTATTTTTCTTTAGCAGCCTCAACAAAATGCAAAAGAGCACATACTGAGGCAATTTTTATAGCCAATTGAAACAACACGTTTTCCTGATAGACTGCATTTGCCTCAAGAAAGTAATAAGTAGTAAGGCATGTTACTAAATGGCTTTTGAGATCTGAACAAGAAAAAACAATTTTTTTCTCGATTACACCACAGCTGGATTTCAGACTGGCAGTCTCACATATTCTCTGGAGCAGGTGATCCCAAGCGGCACCGAAACATAATGGCCGATGACAAACATGTTAATGTTCTTCTGCAACAACGTTAAGATGATGAAGGAGCCCGGCGCCATGTTAATTTCCCCTAATGAATGCGCATTACCCGGCTTTATTTGCGGCATGCATTAAAAGCCTGCCCCATGTCACCTTTAACGAACCCGAGCAGCAAATTACGAGCCTAATAGCATGACGGGAAATCATTAAGTGATAGTTCTCAGATTCAGGAGATCAAGGAATGCTGGAGGTAAAGTTACACAGCTCCTTTCAGTCTGAGAAGTGCTACATTATGGCTAGTCATAGAGCTTATTCAATTCATTTAACTTAGTCTGGAAGCTGCTGTTTCCCATTTGGAGCAGTAGTGTCATTTCTCTTTGATGCGCAGACTTTAATGTACTCTTATTATGTCACATTAAGAGTCAGTGAATGTAAATGTGTCAAGGCGGAGGCTGCACATTTTTCACAGTGCGCTGCACCTGAATGTGCTTATCTTAATGATGCAGAGTAAGAGCGGAAACTTCACTCATAGAATCGGCCGTGGAAGGAAGAGAAATGAAGACAGATTAGTGGAGGATTCAACTAAGAAAAGAGCTGAGAAGATGGGAAGAACATGAGAGAAGAGAATTAGAGAGCAAAGGAAGATAAACCGGAAAGCGCAGAGCAGTTGATGTTCATTTAACCTTCATGTTCTGTGTAGATTATAGTTGAGAACTCCAAAGAAACTCTGATGATTTACAGATGCAATACAAATCATGCTAGTTGTGTGACTTCACCTAGAAATAACACTTTAGCCATTTTTTTCCATAAAATCAAATTCCAAAACAACATTAACCCCCATTACTTTCATAGACATTCATTGCACAGATAAAAGGATGTTTGGAACGACACGAGGGTGAATAAATAATTTATTTTTTGGATGAATTATTCGCTAATAAGTAGCATTGGTTTGTTTGGAGAAAATGTGAAGGTTAAAGGGGTTATTTTATAAAATCATTTACGAGAAGCTTCAGAGACAAACATATTTCATTTCATCCTTATTCCCTGACTACAAAGACAAATAATGCCTTACAAGCTGAGAGGTGTTAGGGACTGATTTTCTTCCATGGAAGAGACTCAGCAGAACGTTTAATCTCCGTGTGCTCTCTCAGCCTAATGTGACAGCCCAACCGACCCAGAGCGGCTCAGTACCCTGTATTCCTCCCAATATCTGTCAGACCCCTGCTCTTCAGGCCTGCTCGGTTGGCTCACGTTCTGCAGAACTTGCAAGAGCAATCTGCTCAGTCAGATGTTCACTAGAACCCCTGCCCTGCTCCCAGAACAGATCTTCCAGTCACACTCCCTGAATTTTCCAATGACTTCTTCAGCATTGTCACAAGAGCAGGGAACTGAGATTTTGCTTTTCAGAAAATCAAAATAGTTAGCTATTCTATAAACAGTTTTATGGCTTTTAGTCTGAAATGTGAAGTGATTTCCATACATAAATTCCAAAGAGTCCATTTGTTTACAAATTATTTTTAGGTGTTATTGTTAAAGTGTAATTATGTACTAAATAATATTAATTAAATACATGCACATGCTATATGGTTAGGGTTTGGTTTGGGGTTACTTGCATGCAGTTATTTTGAATTAATTGTTCTTGACAGCTTTGTCTGATTCCTGAAAAACATTTTTTTTTTTTACTGAGTCATAAATTTACAATGTTATTGGAATTCCAAATAGCCTTTATGAACGCAGCCAGTGTAGTTTGATTCCTGAACACATTCTTTATAGTAAATCAAAAACATACGTTGTATCTATTGATCTCTACATTCAGCAGCAGACTTCTGAGGGGAACTAATTTCCAAACATTTGTTCCTTAAAAGTTCTAAAATATATGGAAACCGCTAATGAACTGCAATGGAAATGAATAGTTTAGAACTGAAAAGAATAGAGCCCAGTAGAGCTGTCGGAGCTATAGTGCTCATTTGGCTGATGTTAATCGAATCTGGCTCACAACATTTCCTGATTTGGTTTTGCCCACTTTTCCTATCATTTCCTTTCCTCTCTCCACTGGTCTATAAATATAAGATGGCAACAAGGCCAAAAAAATCATGTTATGAAGGGAGGCAGAGAAGAAAATAACATCTTGGAGTACAAAAAAAAAAAAAAAATTTAAAACCATCTCTTTCTCTTCTTGGTGCAAATACACTATTCCTCCCTCTCTTTACCTATCCTTCTTTTTAACAAACACATGCATGCAGAACCAGAGAGAGGCAGTTCCCAGCATGCATCCACTGTTCTTTGTTTTTCACCTGCTGTTAGTCTAGGAGCCTTTTCTAGCATTAGATAACTCCTCTCAGCAAGCTGCAAAAGGGGACGGTGACATGTGGAAATTTCAAAGTGCTGCCATGGAGGCTGATGCACATTCACGAAGCAGGATAATTAATGTCACCTATTCAACTAGCTGCAAATTCGTGTATGCACCAACGTGTCCTGCCTGTTACGCATTAAAAAAAAAAACACGGCAGGTTGATTGAGAACTAAATATTAACATAGTATACTGACAGATGGCTGAAACAGAGGCAAGCTGTCAAGTTTTTCATACTAGAATGATGATTTTTCTTCTAGGTCTACTGAGATCTATTCGTGCACGGTTTTTAAATCTGCTTTTTAGACACACATAATATAATTTATGTTGTGTCTCTTGGCATTTCACAATTGAAATTGTTAATCCAAGATCATTCATATTTCATCCTGGGTTGAATACAGTAATCCTGGGTTGCCAGGTTGTAAAAATTTCACAATGTTCTTTTTGGAAGGATGCTTTTGTGCATTAAAGGTTTACACTTTATCACTTGATACAGTCCCTGGGAATCAAACTGGTGCTACTACCTGTATGAGCTTCAGAAATTTGCATATTTATGAGGTTTAAGTACATTGATTGGACAAATACAGATTATCCAACCAGATTCTGGATTCTGTGTTTTGAAACACCCCCCAAAAGAAGCAAAAAGAATAATAACTCAAGTTAACGCATTTGCTTTCACTGTTACATTACATCCCGGAATTAAACACAGCGTGAAAGTATATGAATATTTGATAAGGTAACTGAGGGAGTTTATGATTGGTTGTCTGTGAATAAACAACTTCAAAGCGCTGCTAACATGTTTGCGAGACTTTCCTTAACCCAAACTTTAAAGAAGGCCTTAACTTGGTTTTAAAAAGGTGTTAAACCAGGGATAAGTGTGAATTTGACAGGTCAATTGATCTTAGACTAATAGGAGTGGGGTTTATAGAGCTACAGGCAAAAAGTGCTTTCTCCAAAGCCACTTCCTGTGTGATTTACAGTCTCCTCCAATCGGCGCAGAGAAGAGCTGAGTGTCTTGCTTCCATTCCACCATCTGTCCTGTCATTCTGCATTAGTGTCACACACATGCCACAGCACTGACCTGCAGCCATAAATCAGTCTGTTCTCTGCTCTCCGTCCTGCCCTTTCTGCCTGGGAGTCCTCCTCCTCTGCTGTTTCTTCATTCAGGCCGCACAGAGACACACAAACTCACACACCCTCTTGCAACCACCCAGATTTTCAATCAGCCAGCGGGAGGAACCCAGGGCCATTCTGTTTATCGTGTTTAGACCGATGTGGGTGCCCAGCTTTATCCCAAGAA
Source organism: Enteromius viviparus (assembly GCA_032353835.1). Lineage (NCBI taxonomy): Eukaryota > Metazoa > Chordata > Actinopteri > Cypriniformes > Cyprinidae > Enteromius > Enteromius viviparus. The sequence continues at coordinate 8,565,097 of JAUCNO010000044.1, forward strand.
TCAAATTAAGCACGGAGCATGCTAACTTCGCTCCGAACAAACCAGCCCTCCCCCTATCCCATTTCTTTTTGCTTATTTTCCCCCATTGTGCTGAGTGAAGGAAATCTGTGAGTTGTTGTTTGCATTTGGCATTCTGGGAAGGAGCCAAGCATCACCCGATTTTCAGTCGAAATTTGCTTTCTTTATCTCGGAGCGTCTTCGAAGGCTTTAGTTCATTCTTCTATATCTGTCTTCGCACTTCACGCTTTTCTTCCAGCCTTATTTCTTTCTCGCTCTCTCCGACTACTGCTGTCTACCCTGGGCTGGAAATGAATGCCGAGCAGGCAGAGGCTGCGGGTGTGACAGTAGCCAAGGCAGGCGTCATCGTATTCTCCAGTCAATTACCTTCTAATGATGTTTGAATGTGAATTGCTTTCCGTGTCCCTGAGCCTTTGCTGAGAGTCTCTCTTTTGCAGTCATGAAGTAGAATTGAAGTTACAGTATTTTTACACGTGTAGAATAGGTTCCTGGCTCATTGGAGACATGGACAGCTTTATTAAGAAGCGTGCAAAACTACAGTTTGGCATGTTTGCTTTATCAAATAAAATAATAGGAATGACAAACATTTTATCTGGTTTTAAATTTAGCACTACTGTAATAATACACGAGTGTAAATTATGCACAAAAATGATATTCAAAAGCTTTTTGTCTTTACCTACTGTAGATGCTTTTGGCAGCATCTGTGGTTCTGTGAACAACTTTCTTAAAGAAGTTCACTTTCAAAAAAACTTTTGCTGAAAATTTACTCACCACCATGTCATCCAAGATGTCCAT
>JAUCNO010000044.1:8567061-8598226 GCA_032353835.1 Enteromius viviparus
TGGACATCTTGGATGACATGGTGGTGAGTAAATTCCCAGCAAAAGTTTTTTTGAAAGTGAACTTCTCCTTTAATATTTATATTTATTTATTTTTTATTCCATACCACTCTGTCCCTTCTCTGAAAAAAACACATTGACATTAACTAACGTTATAAAAGTGAAATCGCAATCAACCACATGCAAACGTAAAAGAAAACCAAACTGGACACCAGCACAGCTGCTACTTCTTGCCCAACAGGTTAAATAAAACAAGGATATAATCAAATGAAAATATGGAGTTGGGATTATCTCCAAAACCAAAGTCAAAGCATTTGTAACAGCTCAAATATTTCTACAATCTTTGTAGAAGATTGCAGGCTACAGTCACTTTATGTCTTGGTTTTGGTTACATTCAAATGCATTGGAATTCAGATTTAAACTCATTCTTCAAAGTCAAAATCTAGGCTAATCTTGTTCAATAACTAATATTAAAACGTGATCTCATGAGAAGCAGACGATGCTCAGTCATGCTTGCTCATTCTCCTCTTGTAGAAGGCATTGCTGAAGTCTATTAACCTGGCTAAACATCTTGGCGTGGAATGAAGATTAACTCAGCATAACTTATGGTCTGCTTGACCTTCATGCTGTCTCTTTGATTAAGTTAAGGACAAAATATGTATCTCCATCCTGTCTTCATCCCTGCTGTCTGCTTTTTCCCTCTCATAAGCACAGACTTCATGTAAAGTAAGACTCAGCACACAGATCCAGACTCGGCTTGAGATCAGGCTGTATTGGGGAGAGTGGCAGCTGCTCTCCCCAGGGCTCCTTGGTGCACTGCACCAAAACTATTTCACTGTATTATTAATACTGATAATTTAAGGGGCCACCATGTTGTGGTGTGTTTTTATGAATATTTTACAATATTATCTAACTCAGAGGGTCATGGCAACACTCCCGTGTTGGATAGATCTGCAAGTCTCACCACCTGCCCCATGTTTTTGTCATGTTCTGTAGGTCTGGTCGTCCTGTGAGCTTCACGGTGGTCTTCAACACACCAAGCCCCGTCAGCAAGATCTCCTGGGTCAACAGGCTCCACTTAGCAAAAATAGCACTGAGTAAGTTTGAATTTTATCCTCCACTAACTCATGACTAGAGGTCTGTTGATCCAAAACATTGACTGAGTAAATAAATAAATGGGCTGGACAAATAATAATAAATATTTTTGTTGTTGTTGTTGAAAACATTTAGAAAGCATTTTTCTTCCTGAGACAAATGTCAGAAAATGTAATGGTAATAATAATGTTAACTATTTCTGTCAAACCATTTTTTAAAAATATATATTGTGTGTTTGTATACATTATTAATACACAGAAAATCATGCATTTAATCACAATTAATTATAAAAGTAATAATTATTTGAATAATTATTAAGAAAGAGGATTCCAGAACAAAGTAGTTTTTTTGTGTTTATTCTCAGTTCATCCAAATAAGGAAGGCCAGAAAATGTTTGCTGCATGCAGTAAAATAACAGGCGATAAAATACAATTTCACGCTCTTATAGCTTGGTTATCTCATTTCTGCATTTACAAGGTTATGACTTGTTGGCTTTCTTTGTGTTTGTTACATCAGTGATAAATCAGTGCAGCCAAGTTTTATTTAGGACTTTTCAATGCGTAAAATAGTTTTAATATGTTTTAACCTCAGGGCAAGGAGATATTCAGGCAATGCATTATAAACTGTAACTCCCTGAAGAAATGTCTATTCCTTTTATGACAAGCTAATAGAAATAGCCTCTCTGCCTTTGGTTCATTGAATAGTATTGGCATTATAGTACAGGGTTTTTATAACTTTTTTAATAAATATAACACAATATTTAGTCATACCAGTAGTGTTATAATGGCGTAACATCCTTCCTGTCTCAAATCTGCTCAAGAGACCTAGGTGCTATTGCAGATGTTTGATTCCTTTGATTATTTTCTTTATTTTCTATATAGGTGCAGTATTTCTTTTTTCAACATTTCATGTTTTTGCAGCTTTTTCAACACCATCCAAAGGTGAACAAAAAGTAGTATTTTTACCCTGAGGGGCATGATCAAAGATTGCACCATCCTACTTGATGGGTACACTGAGAAATAAGAAAAAATAGGGTGAACTGTAGTACGTCTAGGAGCCAAGAGCTGTAAGAGTCTTTATTGGAACCTGGTTGTACCTCCTATATCAGATTCATAATAATTCTAAAGTGCAAAGTAAATTTTTTTTCCCTGGTGAATTATCTTGTTTTCACACGAACAATAATGGTCTTTCTTACGCTGTTGGCTATATGGCTATTTGTGAGCTGTTGTTCAAAAGACTTTTACAGCAATAGGCAAATAACAATCTCGGTTGACACTAAGTGGATGCTGGCAGCATAAGTGGCAATATTCCTCCAAAAAAACAATCAGAAAACAGCTAGATAGCAATGAGAGAATGACAAACATTCCTGGGAATACCTTTCTTTTCTCTCTTTCTGAGAAGACATTTGGCTTTTTCTGCATTTCTCCATTGGTGCTCCTGCTTTCCTTTGCTTGCCCTTGGTTAGCTGTCAGACTTTTATTCCGTGTCAACCAAACTTGTTGACCAGAATGTGCTTAAATTCCAAGCTCACAGTGTAACCTTCACACTTCACTTTGCAGAGTCCTAACATTTTTATTTGGAATGTGATTCTGAAAAACAAGTTTTAGTGCATTAAAACCGAGCATTTTGTGCAGATGGACATTTTTATTCAACTTGCTGAAGATGTAACAACCTAATTTCATCACGTCCACAAACCCCCTTCTCATTAAGCCAAATGAAATTGCAATAACAGAAATTCTGCTGAAATTTCATGGGGGGCCTGTAGTTGCAGAGCTCTCTTACCTCTTTTGGGGTCTGATGTGGGCAGAAAAAAATCCTTTTATTGGAGTCATTTGAGACCCTTCACCTTCCGTCTGGCAGTACATCACAGAAAAAGCCACTTCCTTTTGTTATAATCTCTGTATTCCTTCATCCCTTAGGTCCTCTTTGATACGTATTGATCCTTTTTAACAGTTCCTGTGGTCCTCCACCCCACCTGTTTTCTTTTATACGCCCTGCTTTGAGGTATAACTTTTGTCTGATACATGCACAGAAGCTGTTTTGTCTCTTATGAGGGCTATTAAAAGATTTCCGCGATGGGTAACATATGTTTGTATCAATATAAAACAGGCTGTCAGAAAACAGTGTTTGTGATATCGTGGCAACATGCTGGGAACTCATGGGGCATGAGATCGAGAGCTTTAGCATGACTGTGGATGAGTGTGTCCTGAGGGTTCCATTAATTATGAAGATGTGGTTCAGAGATTGCCACCACAACAACATGTGGTGCAGAGAAAAGACTCAATTCTTTTTCCAGATTCTCCCTTGTTGCATGTTCACAGGTAATTAATATGTTTGACACGCAAACTTTAAGGGTTCCTATCAGAAATGCCCAGTTTGTGAAGTAGTGAATTGATTCTAATATGACAGTTCATATAAACAAACGTCAGTGGTTTGAGGTGGTGTTCTAAAACAATGAGGCAGTGTCCTTTTATATATTTCATTTTATTTTTTAATCAAATGTAAATTCATGTCCTAACCACTTTTTTTTGGTTAAAAATATAGCTGGTAGCGATTTAAACAATATATTTTGATTTTATAATTTTATACTTTTAAACTTTGAGTTATTTTAGAATTTTTCAGATCATCAGTCATCAAAGCTTGGCAAATATTGGTCATAAACATGGAAATGTACTCAAAATTTCACCAGATTACTCCATAAAAACTCTCACAGGTCACGTTTTCAAGCCATTTTGTTTAAAGTCTTGTTTTGGCAAAACAATATCTGTGGTGTTTATAAAATTAGTCTCCGCAATTATTTCCATTATATTGTTCATTCAGACTGATTCGCCAACTTGCACAAACACAAGAGGCATGATTTATCGCATTAACCAGTCGCAGCTGAACATAACAAGTTGTATTGAATTTTATCACATTGTCAATTACCGCCACCAATTTTTATTGTTACATTTTGTAATATTGGCATTTTATTTTTGTTCTACGAATTTCTTCTAAGCCGATTTAGTGTAGTCATTGGTAGCCCCTGGCGCACATGCATAAATATATTTGCACACATACAAAGAAAGCAGATTGGCTGATAGAGAGCTTGGAAGTGAAAAGTTGCGAGATGGCAGGAGACATACAAAGATTTCAAATTGTGTTCATTTACTCAGTGTTCTTTGTGGTAAACCAAGAACAAGAGGATGTGACTGATAGCAAAGCATTGTACATTAAGCACAGGGAAGAAGGTGGGGGACCATTTGTAAACCTGTTGTTGAGATGGATCACGTTGAAGATAAACACTTTGTCAGTTGGAAGGAATGGCACTGGTAGTTTACCCCACTCCACCTGAGTGACACACACTCTATCTCCTCTCGCCCCTGATCTGTGATCACTGCTGCGGTCTGTCTGGCACGGCTTACATAATGAAAGAAAAGAGAACTTTTAGAACAATTCCAGAAAGCACTAGTAGCCTTAACCTGTCTTTTTAACTGTACAGCTTAGTAATCAAGCACGCAGGAATAACATCTACAGATGTCATAGTAACTGTGACCAAAGCCATACTGTTACGCATTCACAAAAAGAAAAGTAAGAGTGCAGTTTTGATGATTTAGAAATATTAATAGGAATTCAACAAACAATTGTTTAGCTCAGCACTGATCCCTAAAGTGCAAGGCAGACATCCTGTGAACTTGATTCGACAATATCTTGCTGCTTTTGTTAAAGTACTTATAGATTGGTCGTCTTTGTAATTAATCATCACAGTAGATTTAAAGCCCACCGCTGTCAGTCGATAATGCAGAAGCATAATTAAAATTAAATCCCTATTATGTGATGTTTCTGTATATTTGCTAAGCTCCTTCTGGAAAAAACTGTTAAGTCCACGAGTGGTTATTAGCTACTGTTCTGGATGACAAACAAGTTAGATGAAGTTCAGTGTATTGTTTTGGGGTACATAGCTGTTTATTAAAAATGGTGTATGCACATTTAATCCTAAATAGATGTGCTGGCATGTGTTTTCATGGCTCGTGAACCTTTCTCTAAGAGTCAAGGCAGCAAACCCCTGATGAAAGCATTTGTGTATAGTATCCAGTAAGGCTGCGGTTCAGCTATTCACAGTCTCAATGCGTAGCTGTTTTCTGAGGAATGTTTTCAGTTATGTACTGAAGGGCAATTTGGATGTTTGAGGAAAAAGCAACACAAGTGCACAAAAAGGAAGGGTGCTGCAATTAGGTGGTCATGTAAACCTCAAGAATGGCACAATATATTATAAGTTTTGCAGCAAAGGGATGCCATGCAAAAAGTTTTGGGGTATGAAGATGTATGCACTTTATGAAATATTAATTACAGCATACAATATTTCAGCCTTTTTCTAAATGGTCTGTACTTAACCAATTCCTTTGGTAAATAGCACAACAAATGCTGCCAACTGAGCTTTACTTCAGTTGAACCCAGAACGTTTGCTTAATAACAAAGCGCAGAATAGTTCCAATACTGTAATAAACTGACAGCCCCAATTCTTGTCATTCATATACTTTTATTTGACAGTTTTGTGTGTGTGTGTGTGTGTAGGTATTTACACACTTTTTGCCTATATGCAGATTCTAATACATTTCACTTTTATTTTATCCCTCATCCGATGTCTGTCTGGTGGAGATACCTGTTAGCCTCAAGCTTAAATCCTCTCCCCTGTCCATCATTCTCTCACTTTCTGCATTTCCATTGTCTCTTTTTTTCTCTCCCGCTCTGACAGCGGCTATCAATGAGCAACCCCTGGTTAAACCCCAGCCTCCCTGATGAAGTGCACACTTGTTTGCTTATCCTTTGCTAAGCGGCTTGAGTTTTACGACACAACATGAATAGAACGAAGGTTGCTGCATTGTTAATGAGGGAGTGAGCGGAGACTGTTTGGCCGCTGAGTTTTGGCATGTTCCTCGCATTGTGTTAGCCGGGGTATTGGGAGCTTACGCCAACAGAATGCATTATGCCTGAGTCATTAGCAGTGCTAGCCCTTGCTATGCAGGGGAGCAAAACGAGCTTCAACAACGCAAATGCCTCATCTCACTTGCCACCACAGCATTTATTGAGAGCGAGACATCAATTATTGTGCATTATCAATTTATTTCAAAGGCCTGAATGTCAATGGTGGTGTGCTCTGAAACCGGTGAAAGCTAGCTTTTGCTCTTTAGAAAGTTTGAGCATGTGTTGGGACAAACTTGGGTATGTCTGAAAAGTGTTGCTGTGTAGGAAAAGTGGCTGAAACTGGGATGTTGACCTTTTCCGACAAACAAGTCAGCAAAGATCGCATTTCATGCTGAACTATTAGCTAATTTAATAGCTAGCTTAAGTGTCGCAGTGGAAGACAGGTAAACAGCAAACCCGTTGACCCTTAAGTAGTGCTGACTGACAGCTAGAATTCAATTATAGTGATTTAGAAGTGAACTACGCTCCTCGATCATCTCTCCAAAGGGCAAACTTGTGATGAGATCATAGCAGAACTGTATTATTTAAGATCTAGAGAATTCTGTCCTGATTGCGAATGGAAAGGAGACGTGGTGGGTGGAAGGATTAGACGCTTTTGTAAGTTAGTAAAATTCGCTTTCATGCTTCACTGTGCTGTGAAATATAAACAGCTAAATCAAAAGAAGAAAAAAAAACAGGTAATATCTGTCAATGCACTGCTTCTAAATGACATTAGGGTTGTGCTTTTATCATATCTGTCTGACAGTCTAGAGGGTCAGGTTTTTTTATGTTTTTTTAAAAGATGCCTTCCTGGATAACGTTTACTTTCATATAAAAATCATAGTGTGCTGATGATTTACTTGATATTTCAGAAGAATGATAAAAAGCCTGGTGCAGTCATTGCATGTTCCAGTGGGATGAATTGCTAAAGGTACCCAGTCAAACCTTGACCTGCTAGTCTGTGCAATTCATTGAAGCAGAAATAAATGTGAACATTAAGAACATGGTGTCCTCTAAGGACAGACTTGGTTGAGTCTGTTTAGGGTACTGTCTGCATTTTAAATATTATCTGGCAAAACTTGATGATAAAGTGTTTGTATATAATGCTTTTCATATTGTGATTGTAGTATGTGTGACTACTAAACTTTAACTTAACATATTAATTATAAATAAAAACAGGCTTGTATGTAGAAACATTTTGTCGTATGGTAATTGGCAATTTTAACATCCTATTACTCACAGGAGGCTAGATGTTAGCAGAATGCAGAAACTAGTTGACCCAACATTTATTTTCAGTTTCTTCATGATCAGTTTGTACAAAAAAGTAGCTGAGTCTGTTTGTGTCTGCAGTATTTGGTGTTTGAGAGAGACTAAACATACAAAAACAAATATATGAATGGAAAAAATTATTGTAAACATCACCATAACAGCATTTTAAATGCTATTTAAGTTATTTCTGAACATCATCTTTATCAGCCAAAATTAATCTCTTAGAAATGATCTCAACTTCTGCTTTCCCTTTGTCCTTCAAAAAATAAAATGACCTTTTAATACATTTATAAATAATTCATAGATTTGCCGTAGCAGTAAGATCAACTTTGTATAAAACGATTAGATGAAGAATTCCCATTTCTGGAATTAAAATATTGAAAGGAAATTATTGCGGAGTGTGTGCAATAATGTTCAGAATTTGTGTGCTTTTATCTATAGTCTTACTGTACTTCCAGGCAAAGAAGCCCCAGTCTGAAAAGTTAAGTAGAAGAAGAATTGTCATAATCTGACCTTTTGAAGTACGCCATTGATTGCATTGATTTTAGAGAGTTGGCTCGGTCGTAAGTAGAGGGAGAACGGAAGCCAAAAATCAAAGCATTAACGCATCTTAAGAGTGTGTGGACCACAAAGTGCTGATATACAGAGATGTCGCACTCTGGCCATTTTGAAATCTGAAAGAAATCCTCCTGCAACCCTTGAGAAACAGTGAGACTAAACTCAAACTAATTGGCCCTTAAGTCTCCCGCTCTGACTTGCGTGTTGATATGGCTATGGTACATCGGCCGTCAAACCGTGCCACGTACCTTTCACACTGTGAAAACAAATGAGCCGGGTCCAATCTGACTGCATTTGTTTGTAGCCTTTTTCTGTGGCTTCTGGGGCTAATTTTGAGTTGATGTGCTCACAAAGATGCAGGGGACCAGAAAAACACGACATTTTTATGCAGGAGTAAGATAGCCATGATAGGTAATTACTGAGTTGCTTTAATAGAGAATGGTTGCTGGCAGGCAAGTATTGTGCTTGGCAATTGTAAACACCTGTCAAAGTGGCTGAGAGGGAAGACCTAGGTGGCCCACGCCTCTAGAATTTAGACTTCATTAATTGAAACCTGGAGGTTGCTGCTTCACATGCTGAGACGGACACCTGCTGCAGGAATGAGACTTTTGAAGGCTCATTAGTCTGCTATACTGAACATATCTTCAGAGAGTGCTCACCGGGAGCCTCAAACATTTTAACTACTGCCATACTTCAGTTTGCATAATTAGATACACATATGAGATGTGATGTCACTCCGCATGATCTGCTTGGGTAGGAGAATGAATAATAAACTAATCCAAATCAAACCTAATCTCTTGCAGGAGACGGAAACACACCGGGTTGGTTCTCTGCGGAGGATGATGGGAAGACAAAAGCTCTGTTTTGGTGTCCACTGCTGGCCTGTCGCATACCAGTTTTCGCCTCCAAAGCGCATGAATGGAAGGTGAGTTCAGTTTGAGGCCCAAAGGCTATTCAGAAACTTTCCTCAAACAGAAAGTTTAAAGTTCCCCTCCTGAAGACAAAGTGCTTTGAGAAACTGTTGTATACCATGCAATCGTTTTGTTAGCTAGGAAATTAAAGTCCTGCGGAAGCAACCCCCACAGGCAGAGTCTGACCATGGGATGATCTTACAGGAGCATTGCCAGGATTGTGGAATTACAAGGTGACATGGAAGCTTTCCAGTCACACTAGTCGGGGAGCGAGGTTGTGGATCAATAGGAGCTGTTAAGAACGGCAAGCTCCTCATATATCAAATGGTGAACTCGGGTAAGAGACAGACTAAAATGGCTTCAGAGTCAGTCAAAAAGGAATGAAATCAATTTTACTGTCTGGAAGATGATATTTCGGACTAGATTTTAAGACCTAATGACGTTAGGTGTCTTAGCCCTAAATGGTAAATCTAGGTGCCAGATTACCACAGTCACCATGTGAGGGTGTTATAAAGTGATCATGCAATTACGTTAATGACTGTGGGACACCCGAGAATAAATCAATCAAATAGCATTAAATTAAGCTTATTGCACCCCAATAGATGGGAAGTCAAGGCTGTTGGTGAAATGGCTTGATCATACACTTTCTGCAACAGCTTGGAGCTCTGGCAAACAGATAGACGGTATACTTTTTCCACATCATTGCTTTCCACAGCTGCTCAGGAGTTTATTTATTTATTTATTTTTTTTTTAATTGTGTTAAGCTTTCTCTTGGCTCAAACTCTATAGGGTACCATTGCTTTGTGAAAACCTGCTACAGTGTTTCAGTCACCTTTAACAAGAACTGCTAAAACGCTACAGAGTTCCTAGAAAACCTAGAAATAAAATTGATGTGTTTTAAGTGTTCTTTACAGGTATGGAAAAGACCAGAAAATTCTTAAAAGGTCATTGACAATATTGATAATATGGAAATTTATTGGTCTGAAAGTAACACTATCTATCCATCTATCTATTAGGGCTGTGAATCTTTGGTTAGGAAGCAAATCGATTTGAATTAGAATTCATAGATTTTCTATTCGAATTAAGAGCAATTTTTGCAAATTCAGAATTTGATTTCAGATGATTCGCAATTAAATTCAATTTGAATAACGATTTAATTCTGTTTTCTTATGTAAGATTTTTGTAATAAAATTTCCAAAAACCACTTGCACAGGGATATATATTTCACAGTTGTGTAACTTACATTATCTCAAAAGTTCTGTAGGATTTGTAAATTCAAAGAAATTACATATTTACATAATGAACCTTCCCTGCTGTCAATAACGCAATATCCGCACTATCCTCGGTTTCCGCCTATGAATAGTAGTTATTAGTGCATTTCCATATCATAGATAATGAATCATGGTTACACTCTCCACAATCCCAAAAAGCGTAGATGTATACAAACAGAGGCAAGAAGATACTGGAACAGTCAACAAAATAAAGCGAGAAAAATATAGGTGTGGCGTTTACGAAATGGGGAGAGCTTCATGAAAACCTCGGACTGGACAGAGAGCAATATATATTAGAGAGAGCAAATATATATTATTCATTGTGCAAGTGGTAGTTATGTGCAGGTGAGTAAACAGATGTAAATTAGATTTTCATTTGTGAGCATGAGTCGTGAAAACGACAAAGTTTATCGCTCCATTGCATCATGTTATTGTTTTGAAAATGCAACCTCTAGTGTCAAAAACTCACAGATTGTGACTTTAAAGTACATTATTATTTCAAAACTTCCACTAGATTCTTTAAATGCTTAAGGTGTAAATTACAGAGCAACCTTTAAAGAAATGCAAAAATAATACAATCAACAAAAGAAACCAAATACACTGCTGGACAATAATCAGTAATGTGTCATTTATAGTGTTTTCCCCCTTTTTTGACAGTTTTGACAATGACAGTTTTATGATTAGTTATTATGTGACTTAGGTAAAAAATATACTTTATAGTTGGGGGTTAGTGGAATCCTTGAATGGTAATGGAAAATCACAAAAACTCATCCAAAAGTGTCAGGACCCTGTTTGAAATATTTAAGCACAATCTTGCAAATATATAAGATCAGAATGCTATCTAAAGTTAGTGTGAATTTGGTCTGGTTATGGATGGGTGGCTTGTACATCTGTCTACTTGACAAAAAAGCAGTTTCTTAAAGAGGTGAGATGTGTTTAAATTGAGTCCTCCTGGCAAAGAGGTCTTTCTGTCTTGTATGTCAGCATACAGCATACTCCTCAGCTGCCACTGGGCAGGATGTGTTGGCCAGTTCCAAGGCCTCCAGAACATCTTACTTTTAGGCTTTGGCATCTGATGCGCTTGGCAGGACATGCGTTGGTGCAGAGATTGGAAATACCAAGATCAAAAGAGAAAAGCCGTTGGGGAACTTGCTCGTCTCCAATAATAAAATAGTTCTGTAGCATCACACCATGAACAACTGATCTGCACAAACAGTTCATTTTTGTAAAAGCCTGGTGGGTGAACTTGTTGGGTGGAGGAGATAACTGTTATCAGGTCTTTGACTTTGTCATGGATCAGTTAGGGTCTCTCTGTCCCACCCCTAACCAGTCCACCAGGCAATATCTGACCCACTTCTGAGCCCTGCAAAAATCCTGTAATACAGCACAAATAGGGACTGATTGTTCCTGAAATGCAATGCTAAGTCAAGGACTGTTCTGTTCAAATGGATACACTTGCATTTATTGAGGCCTTACTGTATTTTCAGATAAAAGTTTCCTTTTTTTAGCCCCATGCCAAATTACAGTATGTCAATTTAGCAAGTCAGAATATATATCCATCTTAATGTTTGCATCCTTCAGCTCTCCGTTTAGTTTTTTCATTCGGATGGTTGAGAGATACCGAGGTCATGACAATGGTGGAATGGGACTGGCAAACAACACAAGCCAGATTTGAGCTTGCATTCACGCTAGCATGTGCTCTAACTGTACAGTTCAGTGACTTGCAGAATTGCGCAATCCTGGAGATTTGGAGTTTACTTTTATCACGTTTACCAACAAGGCAGCATTCACGTGGTTGATACAGAAGCCTTAATGTGCTACAAACTCCACTAAAAATCTACTTCAGCTGTAAAATCTGTATGCTAGAAGTACTGAGAAGTATAAAGATGTCTCGTGGGAAGAGAAAGAAACAAAATCTGTTTCCCGATGAAGCATTAGGATGGAGAGAAGATGGCTCTTATTTGAGAGTGTTTTTTAATACCGTGGAGATGCCATACCGGGTGCTTTGAAGTGTGGGAAGACAAGCTGGAAAAAGGATTTTTGGATGTATCGGGTTTGGCTGTTTTCCTTTTTTTGGGGATTAACACAAGGGGGGAAAATGGAGAAATGTTTTCTAAATCTCTTTCATAGTACTTAAACCCATGTCATGGTTCTGTCCAATGAAGTGTACTTACTAGAAACTAGGGTCTTCTCTAGCTATTGTAGTGGATATGTGCCCAGTATGCTTAACTTAGTTTGAAGTTTTGTGTTGTTTTTTGTCATTCATGGTTGTGCTTTGATTGTCAATAGCCACTCAGGTTTTTAAAAACAGCTTTCGGGCCTGAAGAAATAAGCTTAACGCCTCACTGATCTTGAGAAAAAAACAACGTTTGTTTATTTGGATGTAGATTCTTCCAATTTGACGGCCATGTGCTGGCCCTGTGAAGGGCAGAAAACATTTGCAAACAGTTTGTAAGGGTTTTTTTTGTATCTTTTTGTGTTATTTTAAAAGTATTGTCATGGTAAACTAAATGATTATTTTATAATTTTTTTTTGTTACTTGCATAGTATATATGAAAATATATTGATATTGTGTAAGTGTTATTTACTTGTAAATAATTGTTTTATTGTATAAATGATAAAATTCAGCTGCCACTGTGGTTGGTGGGCTAAAAAGTGAATTTCCCACTTGGGTTGCATCGTACGGATGAGGTTTGATATCCTGCGTGTAGAGTTTTGTTTGTTTTACAGTAAATTCTGACATGGTCTGGATGTACTGTCTATGTTCCATCAGTACTGCTAGTGTACTGTTGCTTGAGAGTAAACCAGTTGTAGTCCATAACTAATATGATGGCTGCAGAACTCAATGATTGACTGTTGACTGCTGATGAGATGGCACTATGACATCTCTTGCTGTAGTGAATGTGTGGATGGAGTCTATTTATAGCACCGTTTGGAGAGGGACTGATATATGACACCAATGACTTGAAGCTGTTACAGCAGGAAGAGGAAGAAAAAAAGATAAAACTTACATCTCAAGCTGATGCTCAACACATGAGACCAAGACAGAAAGCGCATGAAATATAGATCAGAAATGTCTTGGAGAAAGGTGCCCTTCCCCTTACATGGCAGCCCTCTGTTGATTCTACTTTTTTCTCCTTTGTTTTTTTGTCAGCATGGATTTTTTTCCCCATAAAATCAGATGAGGTTATGCCTTCCGCAATCTTTGCTGTGCATATATGAGGCTTGCATTTTTTCCCTCTCTGCTTCCTTTCTATCCCTCTGTGAGTTCTGCATTTCATCTTCCTCCTCGTCTATGAAGAACAGACGCCACAGCATGGATTAAAAGCTTTTTCCTTCACATCTCCGCTGGACTGCTGTGACACTTTTTCTCCTATGCTGCAATGTATCCTGCAAGCAAATACAAACACGTATACAATACACTGAGCTGCATTTTAAAACCCACGACCCGACTTACAGCTAAATCCAGGAGGCTTCATCGAGGCTTTGCTATTAATTGCTGATAGCTTAACCTCCTCTTCATCTGCCCCTTCATCTCCAAGGATCAGTGTAATTAATTAATAGCCCTTTTGTTTTTTTTACTCAAATAGCTTTGCCCTAGTCTGTCTCGTCTTCATCTGCATAGTTCAAGCAGGGAAGAATGTATTGGGCCCTCAACGCATTTGGATTAGGTTGAACAGGAAGTGCAAATCTGATTTCCTTTCCTCTGTCAAGATCACAGAGGACCTGTCACAAATGATATAAACTCGCCGTCGCGGTCAAGGCTGCAAAGCGCTGCACTCAGCGGAAGCTCCCGAGATACAACTGGAGCTTGTCACTGTCTATTGCGAAGTTTGGTGACAGGATGCGAAAAAAAAGTTTCAATCTTTTGTTCTGAGGGTGACTTTGGTCATGTCTGGTGTTTATCAGTGCAGCTTGACAGGAATAGTATTTTGAACAGGCAACAGACCATTTCTAAGAGAAGAAAGAGACCTTTACAGAGATAATTTACCCAAAAATGAATTTAGTCAGTTTCATGTTGTTTCAGAAATGTACAACTTTTCTTCATTGCTTCTGCAGAACACAAATACTTGAAGGATATTTTGAATGGCACATGTCAGTGGGGTACTGAACAACACTGGACCAAAGTGACTTTCATGGTATGGACAAACACCATTGAGAGAAAACCATTGTTTCATTTTTCAAAGAAACAAAAAAATCTGTTTACGCAAGAACTGGTATGGAAGAACTAGTTACTTCAGTGATATTGCCATTTTTTATTTGAGTTAAAGTGTTAGTTCACCTAAAAATTAAAATCCTGTCATTAATTACTCTCCCTCGTGCTATTCCATACCTGTATGACCTGCGCTCTTGAGCGAAACACAAATGAAGATATTAATTTTTATTACTTATATAAAAATATCTTTGTTCCGAAGATGAATGTCTTAACAGATTTGGACAGATATCGAGGTGTAATGAAAGAAACAACATTTTTGGGTGAACTAACCTTTAACCTTTAGTGTTCCACAGAAGTCATGCAGTTCAAGAACTACATAAGAGTGAGTAAAGGATGGAAGACTTTTGATATTTAGATGAACAGTTGATGTTTCCTCTACCACCTTGAGACTAGTCTTGGGTCAGTTCTTATGGTATCATCGCCAGAATCTCCTTGACTGGCTGGCCATAGATATATAGTCATAACCATCCAAGTAGTCTCTTGCGAGTAGTCCAGGGTTTTTCAGTGTACCGCAGTGTGCAGCAAACAGCCTGCTAGCACAGTGACATATCTGTTATGGGCTCGCCTCAGGGTTGTGACCAGGATTTACCACATTATGCTATGTGAATAGCCCATGGCAGCAAGGCTATCATAGCATCTGTGTGGTGATCTTGTTCTACGAAAGGCCAATTCGGTAATAAGCCCGGATGCCTTTCTGGCTTTGTGCTATAAACCATTTGTTTTCCCCTCCAGTCTTAAGAGCCATATTAGATTGTAATGATATCTCAGGTGAACTTGAGATATCGCAAGGCCATCAGAAATGGTGAAAATAAGGGACTTAAGGCTTATTAGGAGATAAAGAAATGTGATGTAGTAAGCGACACCGAAAATGCCTTTTTACTCAAAGCATTGATAAAATGATCTCTAATGTATAAGGGGTATTACAAAACAGTCAGAAAGGATCTTGCTAAAGTGATTGTTAACCTCCCAAAATGAAAATTAAATGTCATCTTGTACTGTTTTTTTTGTCCAGACATTGAGAGGACACAATGTCCTTTTGGACCCTACTGCCTTTCATTGAATGGACAGCAGTGGAAACGTTTTTCAAAACGCACAGGTTTGGAGTAACATGACACATTTTTCAGTTTTGAATAACTATACTGTACCTCTATTCTCTGCAGAAAAATAATAGCAATAGCTGAGATGGATGAGCTGTTCCCTTAACCATATGTCAGATTTTCCTGTTTGGTAGCATAGAGATTTGAAGTAGTATCCATATTGACTTTATCCAGCAGTAGAGGGCAGTGTGGATCTGTTCTTCTTGGGCTGAAGGTGGCATTGCAGCACAGTCTGGGAGCGAGGTCATCTGTAAAGGGGTTGATCTGTAGCTCTGACAGTTACGTGCTAATTATTGGAAATCATCAGTGTTCTAACGGAGCCTTTAAAACAAGCAGTCACTGTCTTGTCCTCTACCCCGTTTCCTCACGCCCCCTCTGTTTTTATGGAGAAAGCCAAGGGCAGGGACTAATATAACCACAAGAAGCAAAGCTTAGCGGGCACAAAATGTGCTAATTTAAACGTCAACGCTTCCTGTGATATACTTTCAGCGGAATATAGGAACGTTTTGAGAGCAATAGTTTAATGAGAGGAAACAAAACAGCCTCAATCTTGGAGTTAATCTGGTATTCGCATTTGTCTGAATTGCCTTTTCTCGGCTAATTATGCTGTCAGTCTTCTTCAACCGATCACCCCACACGGGCCATTGCAAATTAAACAGCGGTCGCACATCAACATTAAAGCGCTCTGCATTGCTCGCTGCAGTGTAAACTTGGCCTCCGCGGGGAACCCGAAGCGACCTGGATCATTGTGTCTTCTGCTTAAATGTGGTTCATTAGCATTCCACCGCCATTAATGAGGATTCGTCTCCACGTTACCTGTCCCCCAAGGCTAATAAGGGGGAAGTGTACTGGAATTGAAGGTGAAGCAGGAGATTTGGTTATCTAACGTTACCACTCCCTTGTCAGCACCTGGTTAGTAGCTGTTTCTTGTAATTATTATGATCATTCAGAGAATTTTTAGCAGTTTTTCTTGGGGCACAGCTGTGCAGGATAAAGGGGTGTTTAAAAGTGGAGCTTAAAGCCTGGGATACATTCCTTGAGCCAGCATGGCAGCTTGGTGACTGTGCCTGCCGCTCAGCGCAGTAGGGATTTGAGGACCTTTTGTTCTGTGTTCCATGTCATCTGATCAAGGGGATTAAAGATACCCTCCCGTTACACCCCTCTGTGGTCCCTTGCAATGGCATCCTCCAATTAGATCCCGAGGGCTGGCGGAGATTGTGGTAGCTCACCACTCTTTTCCTGTGCACGCGTTCCGCTTGGTAGAAAGAGAAAGGCAGAGATAGATACGGAGACAGAGAGATTCAGAGGCTTTATATTCTCCAGACAACTCTTGGCTTCTACACGTATTTTCAAACCCATTATTTGCAGGACAGTCCATCGCTTTCATCTCAACGACTCTGGGATTGTCGCGCCGTGTCAGAGAAGTTGTGCCAGAGGGGGGGATGAAGAGACGTGTTGGATTCACATCGCATTAGCTGAATGCATCACCAAGTGCAGAGTGACTGAGCAGGACATAAGGAGGAAAATATCAATGCCCACATGAATATGAATGTTGTTTAGTGATGTCCCGCCAACGTCAGATGGTACTGTGGTACGCTGATATGCTACATGACTCGTAATGCTAACCTGCCTAGCATTGATGTTGAGTTTGCATGAGCTGTCACCAGCAGCAAAGCATCTTGGTTAAAAAAGCACACCGTTTAAAAGAATAGTTCACTCACAAATTGATAACTTTGATAACTGATAATGATCATTTTATTGTCGTTATTTTACTCACCCTCATGTTGTTTTAAACCAGTATGCATTATATAAATGATTTGTAATGAAATATTCAACATGGATGTTAAGTATGGAAACTGGGGCTGTCAAGCTTAACCAGAAGAGCACTATAAAGTCAAATTTTCTTCTGAAGTCCTCTGAAGCCATTATAGCAATTAAACAAACTGAATCTTAGGGCATTGTTCTTCCCCCAGAGTGAGCTGTTAAAACTAATGAATCATTGAGTCAATTATTGGGTTGAACACAAGAACCAGATCTATCAGGTTTGGGAAACTGGATCAAGTGAGTCATTTTACATTGCTATTTCTCTCATGAATGTGCCAAAGAGGCAATTTTTTAAATTTTTTTTATTATTATTATATTGCGCTCTTTGCAGCTTGATAGTACAAGTTATCAATTATTTCCATTTTATAAAAATATTAGCCTAATTATTCATTTAAAAAATCCTTTTCTGTCAATAGAAGGGGAAAATACAGGTTTGGAACAAAATTTCTTTATGAAGTAAACTGTCCATGCTATTTGCGTATGTCATTCAATAGCTCAGCCATATGTTTGACCACAGGCCATGATCCAGCTCATGAACCTGACACCTTAACTGGAGCGCTAAAATTTGAGAGGTCCAACTGAAAACTTATACTTCTGCTCACATTACTCTAAATATTCTATGCAAAATGCATAACAGATAGCTCAGCAGGTTGACACTTTGATCTTTGCTTATCTTGGTCCGTGAAATTTAAATGATTGGATTTCATCCAGCTCATGAAATCGTAACTCTTGCTGCTCATTTCAGCTTTGATCCTGTTGTCCATCTGTGTTAGAGTCACCAAGGGATATTGGGAAAACAACTGGCAAACAGGGGTATTGTCACTGCCTATAAAACAGTGCAATTGTTTCAGAGGGAGGGACTTGGGCAGTTTATACAAATTTTGTCACATTTTAGGCTAAATTGCCACAATCTCTCTTAGCACTTCAGTCCTACCACCCTGTCACCAGTCCTTTTTCCCACGTGTATTGAATTCCTATAGGCTAATCCACTCCCATTTCCCCTCTTCCTAATCCTGCGATGTAGCAGAATGCTAAACGTACTCATGTCAGCCTGGCATTATGCATGCTTTTCTCTGGGTTCCCGATATCTGCAGCTCTCCTTCACACCTCAAGGATTAGCGGAAACCTTATGATACAGCATGAGCCCTGGACTAGCACTGATTTAGCCTGTGTCAAGCAAATACAAATGCAGTTTGCTTCTCAAGCTGCGATCAGGTTAGCATTGGCGCTTTGTTATTGACTCTTCCTGCTTCTACCTTAAGGCTAAGCGAAGTGATAAAGGGGACCTTGAAGCCTGGCAATTATTAGTTAATAACCAACAGAAGAGTTCTATTAGTGTTTGTTAGCGTGCGGGAGCCGCCTGTGATGCTGTTGTCAGGAGGATTGGAGAATTTTTTTGATCGGAGTGGAGTGCCGCTTTGCTGTAGTGACTCAGACTACACTCGGATTTAAGTCAACTTTGTGGATTAAATGCTAGCCATAGTTTATTTAACGATAGTGTTGTAGAGCCCCAGCTAAGTGTTGCAATATGTGTGGTAGAGTTACAGATGTACTCTTTACAGATACAATGTACTGTCACTAAAACCACTGCTCATTTATTTTTATGGCTTAAAACCTAAACATACTAAATAAACTGTCAATGGTAGAAACAGGAAAATGACTTCTACTCAGAGATTTAATTAAAATGATTCCATGAAGGTCTATAGGTCATTGTGTTTGTAGAATCATGGAAGCATTTGGGAAATCTCAGATTTAATTTATTTCCACCGTATTAGATTTGCAAAACATAATTTTGTAAACTAGCCTTAATTTGTTTTCCTAATCTTCACCCAATTCTCCCTGCGCCATGTTCTTCCATGGTTATGGATTAGCATAAATATTATGAGCTTGCAGTTGAACATTAGGCAGAGCAATTGTTTACAGTAAAGTTTAGTAATATTTTGCAATATTACTGTATTTTTTGTTTATCAAATTAGAGCCTCCCTAAGCATACGATTTTCATACGAACTATGAATTTGAGTTTTTAGAATTGTATAGTATTTGCTTCCTTATTATGATCACAATGCATATATTTAGCCATTAAAAAGCCACATGTTTTAAAATGTGTTCAGAAATCATGCTTAGAAGAAAAAGAAAAGAAAACTAGCATGACATAATAATGCTGTGCCTTTATGATTCATAAAGGGGGACCAAAACTTGCATAATTACTTATTAACTCTGGGAGGGAGGATGCATATTCTTTTGTGTGGCGTTCATCACATTTAAAATACATTGAACTAAGCACAGGTAGAGTCGGGATTAGATTACCGTCACAGAAAATTACCTCAGAGCATTCAAAACTGATGGCTCCTGATGTTAATAATTGAGTTGCTTGGGAATTATTCCACATATAAAGGCCAGTCTTTAGTTATTTTTTGGTTGAAAACATTTATATCTCCCTCGTTTATATAAGATAATTTTTAAAATATTTGGTTGTCTAGATGCTGTGACACTTTCATTGTGCATTTGATTACGGGATTAAATGTGGACATATTGCAGATGGGATAGATTCTGTAAGGGAAGCTAATATGGGTTTCCTCCAGATGAGTTCATGGCCTATGCAAAGGATGCTCACCACCTGGAGCTGGCATAAAGCCCGTCACCCAGAAGGGTGGGGGGGGAAACCATGTAGAGCAATGGGTCACTGGGGCCAGCAGCTGTGTGGCCGCCCTCTTTCTTCATTAACAAATCTCTCTTTAATTAGCTCACCTAGTGCCCTTTCCCCAGACGAGCACCCAAACACAAGTCTTCCATCAAATCTCTCTACGATCGTTCTCCTTCTCCCTTTTGGGATCTCCTGCATTGCACCTGCATCTGGGCGAAGGGCTTAGCGGAAAAAGGCATCCTGATGCTAATTAAATGGCCTTTCAGGTTATGCTGCTGACTGTGAACCACTGGTACATGGACTTAGTTTGAATGATAGACCCTATTATGATTAATATAACAGGGCCTACCCTGATCTCTTAAAGGGACAGTTCACCAAAAAAAAAAAAAACTGTCATCTTTCCCTCTATTTGGTTCCAATTTTGTTTTATTTG
Organism: Enteromius viviparus; assembly: GCA_032353835.1. Taxonomy (NCBI): domain Eukaryota; kingdom Metazoa; phylum Chordata; class Actinopteri; order Cypriniformes; family Cyprinidae; genus Enteromius; species Enteromius viviparus. The sequence goes on from JAUCNO010000044.1 coordinate 8,587,318, forward strand.
GAGGCAAGCAAACAATTTTGGTGACCATTTATTTTGAATGTAAGCACATAAAACATATCTATTACACACAAAATAACATTTATATGTGTTTGTTTGTTTATATAATTATGTAACTAATTATATATTTTTTGTAATTCTTTTACTTATTTGAAACTTAGTTTTTGTCTAAAACCATATTTTTCTTTAACGTTTCATATACATTTTAGCACAGTGCAAAGTAATACAAACATGAAATGTATTTCTTCCTTGTTCTTCATCAATCTCTTTAATGTGCTGAGCAAAGTTGATGTGGACAATACCTTATAATTTTGTATTCTGAACTTTATGAAATAGACTCTTAGCGTCTTATACATCTGGCTTCACCCATACTGTATAAGAAATGTATTAGCATAGACCCATGGGTATTAAAGTAACCCTTCATTCTGACAGGCTATTATGAGGTGCCACAGGTCACAAAGCACGTTTGAAATTCCATATATAAAAAGAAGCATTTAAGATGGACCAGATTAAGTCAGTTTTCAGAAGCAGTATATTACCTCTGCCGTCGGACAGGAAGTCTTGTGAGGTGCCATTCGAGAACTCAGAATAAATGCGTTGCTGGGGAATCATGTAGCATGTGTCTTAGACCCCGAGGGACTGTGGCTGAAGCAGATATTCAGGCAAATGCACTTGCTATTCATTGGAGAATGGACAAAGACAAAGCAATCTCCACCTGTGAAGATTGCCTGTGCTCCTCACTGAGCAACAGTGTTCTCAAGTGACTCAGAAAGCCACAGTCTGTCCGTTCTCTCCACCAGCCGAGCTCTGCTGCCCGCAGGCTGCCATATGTGCTCCTGTCATGACTGGCATTTAATTACAAATTAGAAATTTTTGTCACCGCAGATGGATGAATGATTAAAAAAAATGGGATAAATGGTAGATATGTGAGAGGAAAGATAACTCTGCACGCTTATCAAAAAAGAAGGGAGTGGTTCAGAGAAGGGAGAGGCAGAGCTCGCGGCTGATTGAAATTGTCATTTCGCCAGCATTATTTTGGACCTGTTTATTTTTGCTCTTTGAAAAAGTGGGGAAAAAATGGGAAATGACTGCTGAAAATAGCTAGCGGTTGATGCCCAGTTTTCACTGGGGGCAACATGAAAGATATTCATTTCTCACAGATACCAAACTCCTCTCTTTCTCTAATTAAATTAGATCTGCCATCTATCCCAGCCTTCATTCTCACATTAAATATAAACATTCCCAAACAGTGGCTGTTTGTTGTCTGTTTATATGGCGTGATATCACGCAACATTATGGTTGCTGTAAATATGCCACCCACCACTTAAAATAAGTCACACTGCTTCATCGTAAAACAATCAGTATTGTTTGTCTTGTTTTCCTGTCTGCTAAACATCCTAAACAAATTTGTTGGAAATTTTATTTTATTTTTTTACTTAAAAATACATTTATTTTAAACTGTGTAGTTCAAATCTACTAGCATATTTACTGACATAACATATTGGCATAACCTCACACAATTAAAGTGCGTTAAGTACAATATCTGTTCCAATTTAGCAGATTTTGAGCGTATAACAGTTTAGTAAACCAAAAGTACATACATATGTACTGTATTTGTAGTATAGTAAATGTATTTGAAATCTGTCAGACTTTGTGTTTAATTTGCCCTGTTTTGCTACCCATGTGTCTGCTTTTGCCCATATTTGGTTGTTCCTGTCTTTTGCCTAGTTCATCTATGTTAATTAGTTTCCAGCCGTGTTCCCTCGTCAGTGTCTGTATTTAAGTGCTTGTGTCTGTATCTCCAATGCCGATCTCATCCTCAGTCTCATCCTTTGCAACATCTGTGCCTCCTGTGTCATCATTGTGACAAAATCCATTTAGTATATTTATTTTGTATGACAAACTTCCCTGAGATTTGAAACCTTTGACCTTGGCATTATTTGACCCATATTTGAACTATAGCAACAACTTAAATTGAATTAAAAACTTAAATTAAAAATGCTGACTCATGATTTAAAAAAATATATATTTTTATAATAGCATTAAATTAACATGATTTTTATTTTATTTTTCATAGCTGGAGGCTGCTCTTCACAATCCTGTTCAGTGTGCTTTACTTGGTTTCTCAGCTGCGAGCACTTCACTTCCTCAAGGCTACCTCTGGGTAAGTAGAAACAGAAGCCCATAAAATATACATATTCTTATAAACACAAAGTGAAATAATGACATCAGAGATCGGAGAGACTTTAATTATTGCTTCTCACTATTAAATCCCATTTATGCAAAACAGGTCTTAATTCTGAACATTGTTTAAAACTGGCAAGCTTTAATTTAGCGTTAAGTTATGGTGGACGTAAGCTCAATTCTACAAAGACCTTTTCTTTTTTTTAAATAAAACAGGTTTTCATAACAAGCCCTGTGAAATCACCTTTAAAAGTTTCACACAGTAGTCTCATTCTCCTCCCCCCTCTGGTGCAGTGGGCAATTTATCACATAATCCCCCAAAGCAGGGGGATAAATCCAATTCGAGCCTTGGTTGGACACAAAAGGACGCCCTTGCCTGTGTCTTTGAGTTAATTGTTTTTGTGGGTATTCTAAAGAGCACTGAGGGTAGACTTGGGTGGATTTAAAAGATACAACGAGACATTCAGTGGAAAATTATATCGGGCCGGATTAGGACCTCGTTGTGGTGCCAAAAATCCTCAACATTGCATATCCAAAATATAATTTTCTCGACATCTGGTCCTAAATCTAAATCTCACTCTGCAGCTTTAATCGTAGGGGTCACTTATTAAATAATATCTCAGTGCATTCCTTTAGTCTCAGTGGGGCTGCCAGTGCTTCTCATTAAATGTTTTAAAATGTGCTTTTATGCAGCACCCGTTAACTTATTTTCTGTGCTTCAGAGCTGTGCTTTGTGTCTCTTTTTCAGATATATAAATTCACGTAGGCTTGTTCTGCTGCATCCTATGAGCGGCAATGCAGTCAAATAGGCATGGTAATGGTTTTGGGGAAGAAATGGTAATTTGATTTAACATAGTTAAAACTGCAAAATACAGCCAGATGTTTATTTAAGGCATTTATTAGAAAGTATTACTGCTGGGCTTTGTTGAGTTTTGGCTGTGAAATAATCATTACTTATTAGTTTTTGACGGACTGTGGTAAATTATCATTCATCTTGTTCATGTTTCCATAGTTTTGCTGTCATTTTTCTCCATACATGTCTGTTATTGTGTTTGCAGCTTTTTTTGATGAACCCAAGTGGAAGACTGTTAAAGTTGACCATAATAAGCTGCGATGTGGACCTGGCTTTACACTGATAGTAAAACACTGAAGTAACCCCTAAAGCAATCAACACATCTTCCGCGTATAGCAGGTGTCATTTTCTCAGTCAATTCGACTGTACTGAGAGATGTGAGAAGAGGGGAAATGATTCAGTCGTTTGCTACTTTCCAACTTATAAGTCAGCGATAGCACATCATCATATCACAACAGGCAGTTTTCACTGCTAGCGTTCCAAATGAGCAGTGACAGTAATCAGATCACTCTAAGATGGGCTGCTGGGATTTTTCTCATGGCTCAGATCAAAATAATGACATTGTCTCTAATCAGTCCAGGACAGTAAGCTAGCCAGTCATCCACCAAATTCACTCTTCCTTAGCCTCTTCCCTTCTGAGGCTGAGGCGTATTTATTGATTGCGTGTGTGTTCACAGTGTTCTTCCTGGAAATTTATTTATTTATTTGGTTAGCGATAATACAAATAAGTAGTTGCTTTTTTATTGTTTGCCAATGCCATCTCTTTTGAGAGGAATGTTGTTCACAGCGGAGTATTTCAGGTAGAATTTCAAAAACAGAAATGATATGCCTTTTGGTGCTGCTAGTAGCAGAAGTAGTATTTTCTAAAATAAATTTAGAATGTTATTCAAATTTTCCATGGGATGTTTCATTGACTTTAGAATTGGAATTACATGACTTTATTTTATGTTTTTTTTATTTTTTATTTAAAGAAATTGGTAACACTTTACAATAAGGTATATTAGTTAAGATCAGTTAATGAACTTGTTTAATAATGAACAAAACTTCTACAGCAATCTTACTTAATGAATTAATTTAATTTCAGCATTCATAGTAAATACTATTTATTAAAGTAAATACAATCGTATCGTTCATTGTTTTTTCATGTTAACAAATTGGCACCTTATTGTAAAGGTCTTTGTCCTTTAGCCTGGATGAATGGATAGCTGGATATACACATATGTTTTGTTTATGATAATTAGTTTATGGGAAAATTATGAATAAAAAAAAAATATATTATTACATTATTTACATTTAGAAACATCTTTTTATCATTTTACTCCCATTGGTTCCATTTAAACAACACATTTAGAATTGGATTTAAAATTTAAAACTCAATTCTAAATAGTGCATGCAGCATCATTTTCACAGTTTTCTATTCTCTAACTATAAATTCAAACAGATCTATCACATTTGGTAAAGGCAAATGTTTGAATATGTCCAGTGTGTACAAATAGACGGATGAAGTCTTTGTCCCCAGACTACCTTTGCTCCCTTTAGGCTCTTAGTCAATTTCAGCCTAATTAATGCTCTGTTGCTTTGGCTTTAAGTCTGATCTTCACGGCTTTCCGTCCAAAAAAACAGAGATGCGTCCAGGGCAAGTTTCCAGATATCCACTTCTCCAAACAAGTACTGATAGAGTTTGTCAAGGAACAGTAATTCCACCTAGTCTGTGGAGGAATTGAATCGAAACAGGAATGGTGGATCATTGTCGAGTTTGCGAACATGGATTTGCGCCTGTGTGAGAAAGCGGGAGAATAAGGGCCCGCTTGAGGTTTGCGGCTGAGTAGCAAAAACGCAGAGAGGTTCAGTTTCTCCCGAATATAAGCCCTCCTTATCTCCCACTGTGCTGCCGCAACAGGCTGTTATTTGCTCTGCCTTGCTCTACCCAGCCCATGAGACCTTGGCCATCCAGATTGTATGCTGCGATACAAATCAGACAAATGATTGCATGCAAATTAGAGGGGAACTGTAAGGCTAAAGACTATATTTAGCCCTGCCATTTTCCTCACATAACATGACTCTAAATGAGAATTAATCTCTACTGTCCAGCAGCATCCCTCCCATTTTGCTGTTGTTTTCGCGTTATTTGGTTGAGATTACGCTCCACTCGGCCAGCCCCAGTCGCTCAGTGTCCTGAGGTAATCATAAATGATGGCGCCTAAACAAGGGCTGCTTATAGTGAGGCCAGCAGACTCTCTGTAATACTCTTTCCCTTTATCTCCCTCAGTTAAACCACCACTCGAAGGCTTTTTTTGTATGGATTTTGTAATTGGAGCAGTTTAGTGCCGCAGAGATGAGCCAATTTGTGTGGTGGGCATGATGGGATGCTGATCAGTTCGTTTAATTTCTAATAGCGAGCGGGTTGCTTTCATTGCATTATGCATGAACGAGTAACTATGAGAGAAGAGCAGGGTGCGAAGACAAACACTATTTTTCACGAACTGGGGGATTATTAATTTATGATGCAATGCAATCCAAATGTGTTACAAGAGTCTGCATTTTCAAGCAACTCGCTAGGAAAATGAATGGGTGCAGAACCTAAATTAATTGTTGAGGCAAGGCACCAGGGGATGGATTTATGAGCAGCACTGTGCTGAAGTCTGATTCTGTCAACTACATGTAATTTCACCAAGGATCGGGTTTGTCATCTCAGTCTCTGTCTTAAGAAGGCAATCAATCATCAACCCAAAGGAAACCCTCCATTGTCAAACAGCTCAGCGGCTTTCAAAAGACATCTCTCCACCCCACCTTTTCCTCTGCTTCAGCGATGAAAAGATCCCTGGAGTTTTCAAAAAAGATGTTTGAAGTTATTGAGATGATGCTGGGAATGCATTAGGGGTGAAAGAGTATGAATTTTAGAGACTTTATCAAGCGAAAGACTATGGGTTGGATTTTTACGAGATGTATGGTTTTAACTTTACTCTACCGTGGAATTGAAATTGACAGGAATAAAATAGCAGGGCTGGGAAACATTAAAGAACACAGGAAGTGAAAGAATTTTTTGCCTTTTGAAATTTCCTCTGCGTGGTTTTCGGCACTGGAAGTGAAAGCACAAAGCCAAGGGAGTGGTTGAAAGTGGCAGAAAAACAGAAAGCCCTACCCTTTCCTCTATTATTTTCTGTCTCTACCTGTACAATCACGGATGTGAGAGAGCGGTTTTGGTTGGATGGCTACCTATAATAGCGCTGTCCTTGCTCTGTTTTTGCAGGTAGCCAGTGGAGGTGATTCCACTCAAGGCCAGGTGGACATCTTCTCCTTGAACAGACCCACACCTCGGCCTGTAAAATCCCTCCAGATGGGAGCTCGAGTGAGGTGTTTGGAGTATGTGCCTGAGCCCACCCCTTCAGAGGACACCCAAGCCAACCCTCACAACTCCACAGGAGTCGGAAATACTATCTGTGTGGGACTTGATGATGGCAGGTAATGTGTACATGGGGGGGGGGGGATAAAAAGTATACAATGAAAGAAGCAGCTGTCACTATGAAATTGCTAGCAGTAACAGTGAATTAAGCATGATTCTTTTTACAGTGTAGACTGTGATTATTTAATAATATGTATTATGTTCCTCAATTAAAAATGTTGAAGTACCTGTTAAATATCTAAAGGCATCTACAAAGCCAAGTTAAGGTTGCTGTGAGGAAACTAGATTCACCCTTTCAAGCCTTCAGTATCAAAGATATTGATGCTTCCTGTCAGCTCTCTTGGCCAAGAGAACCAAGCGGTAGGCAAGACTAATAGCCTAATAGCTGTTTGTTTTGAGCATATGTCTAGCAATAGGGGTAACGGGAAAGGTAAAAGCATTTTAATCAGATGAAGGTGCCTTTACGCTGAAGTGCACACAGGGATGAGGAGCAGATGACGATTATCCTCGTAAGTTTAGCGACTCCAAAGTCATATAATGGAAAAACAATTTCAGTATAAAAAGAATAAAAGATACTCAACTTCATTAATTTCCTAACGTGTGCAATCACTTTAATGCTGTCTGCACAGGTGCACCTTTTGTGGTGTATATGCGTCTTTGTTGTATTTAAATGGAAAAAGTTTACTACTTTGTTAAAAACTTTTGGGTAGATATGTGGAGAAGTTTTTTTGGAAAGAAGGTGCAGTCCTTTTGACAGAAATTAAACAATTTTCTCTCTTAACATCACTGTGATTTTCTGAGTAAGATAAATCGTTCATGAAGGTTGAGGAGAACAATAGGTATTCTGAGATATTCTTTGTGCAAATGAAAAGGGCTGATTAGCTACAGAGAACAAAATTTCTCCTTTTAAAAAATAATTTGCAAATGCACCGTAGAAATGAAGCTTTCGTTTTCCTTACTTCCTTTCAGAATTATACTTACATATCCTTCAATGTTTATTTCCTAAAGTATTCTGGTCTACGGCAGTATGGACACAGCCGGACAATGTCTTGTGACTCTCTGTAACCCCGAGGGCTGTCCAGTTCTGTGTCTCAAACATTCCAGGAACTTCCTGTTCGCTGGCCTGCGGGATGGAGCGCTGATGGTGTACGGGAGACATCAAGGAGGTACGAGTTGCATAACTCTTGATTCCTCATTATATTGTACACTCATGTTGCCTTCAAGTACACCAGAGAAGCTCATACTAAGTTAGTTTCCAGCTGTCACGCAAGTTTTGTTTCGTTTCCACTGCCGTTCTAATGTCCCAGTTCAGATATCACAGAGTCTAGGTCTTTTAAGTAAACAAAACTTGTAATATTTTTGCATTTAATTTACGCAAGGCTTGTTTCTTTTTTGCTTTTATGCATTATGCCAAACAAAGCTTATTTATTCTACATACATTGCTGGTGTTCGTTTAGGATTTTGGATAATCACTTCGGATTTAAACGTCTATGTTATTTCTATCCTATTACGCTTGTATTTTTTTCGCATTATCACATTAACACAGAAATGGACAGTTACATTCAGTATGTTTTCTCTTTCCTTTTTCTCACTAATGGGATTAAACACTAAATGGGTGGGATAATTAAGAAGGGTAATTATTAGTATGTCCCCAAATGAAAGGGACTCAATAGAGTGAAAGGGTAATTAAATCAAATTAATAGTGCAAATGAATCTGATTGTCCCTGTGTTCAATTTGCTCTTTCATCAACCTTCTATTCAAAAATCCAGGGATGTTTTTTTCAGTCTCTCCTCTGTTAGCTGAATGCCTCAGCGAGTATGTGAAAGATATTAGTTCTGTCATGTATTCCGAATGCATTCAGAGATGAGACAGGGGTGATAAGATTGTTCTGGGTATGTATTAGTGAGATGCAATGCCAATGGATTCGGGATTACCTTGAAAGCAATTTATGATTTCACAAGTCTGTCCTCTGCCCGCGCCTGCGCCTTATTCATTTGCAGTGCGTAAGTGTGGGCTAATGACAACAGAAGACAGGCAGGCATGCAGAACTCTTGCATTCGGAGACATGATAGATAGCGGGGGACTGCGCTGTGTTTGTACGTGCATGTTGGGGGTGGTGCAAGGCAGACAACCCTGGCACAATGGGTTTATCAGAAGGCGCTACTTACCTGGCTGTCAACAAGAAATTACCTCCAGTGAAGTGGAAAGTAAGATTAATTATGCTGATGTGCAATGTGGCGATTGAATATTACGGTTCATATAGAGGAAAGAAATGAATTACAAGCAGATATATTCCCTGGGAATGTATTTCTTTGATTTTTAATTATTTTTTAGTCCAAATAAATTCTACAAATTATTCTGTGGGGCAATGCGTTTCCCACAAAACAGTTAATATTGTAATAAACACTGGGGTCTCGTATGAGATTAATCAGAAAGGTTTTTGAAACGTATGAGCAAGCCGCAATTGCTTGAGGGCGAGATTTTGAGTTTTTTCCTAGCTACATTGAGAGGGCAGGATCATTTTGTTGTGTTTAATCAACAGTTTGCAGAATTTATAAGGATAATAATGAGGTGTCTAACTTTCCATGGAAAATACGTAAATATATTACACCCAGAAGCAATAAGTGCCCATTTGAATGAGACTGCGTCTCTCCTCCTTCCACTTTATTACTTTTGGAGCAATAAAGTAAAGACTGCATCTGCAGATGCTTTGAGTGTCCAGATAAGTCCTCTCCGCCCCAAAGGTCCTCGCTAGGCTTTGCAAGAGGCAGCCCTCATTTGAGTATGAGGGGTTACAGAGTAGCTATGGGGATGTTTTCAAAGCATATGCACGGAAAAATGTGCGAAGACTGACATTTTGAATATGCCATGCAATTAACCTGAGGAAGTCGGAAGTCATTGTGAAAGCTATTCTGGTTTGAGCAGCAAAAATAAACAACTCCAAATGTTAATTAAATGGCTTGCTGTGGTTCGCTCTCTAATTTTGCTTCATTCACACACTGTGATGGGGGCGAAAAGAAAAATGCTTATGTAATGCATCCCATAATTGTGTCCGTGGTGGCTACAGTGCAAACCTTGTGTTTAAAACTCAAGGAAAAAGTCTGGCATGTTCTGAGCACACTGGAGAGAAGTGTATAAATTGGATTACACAACACGCTGCAGTTATTAACACGGCACTGTTAGCGCATTAGCATAGAAAGCGCTAGTTTCATTGAGGGAGATACGCGGTCCTCAAACATGCTTTGCAGTGCTCGCTCTAGCTGTAGGTTTTTAAGACGTAGCCAGAAATTATACAGTTCCACCACCAGTTATACATATTTGTCTTGCAAACACAAGGATTTACTCTTGAGTATTAATGAAACCAATTTACTTTAAGTGACTTGCTCAGGGCAAAGCAGTGGAATTTACATGCAGCACATTTTCGTAGCTCTGCTGTTTGAAGCATTCATTTATAAGGAAAATAACATACAAATTTACTAGACTTTGAATATCTTTGGACATATTTATAAGGTTCCACCAGATAGGATTAGCAATTTGCCTTCAAGCAAGGTATTTCACAAGACTAACTGTATTTGCTACTCATGTACTTTTACTTTATTTTTCTGTTTTCTCTGTTATAAAACTCAGAATATGCAAAGTGATATATTTCGGGCTATTTTCTGGGTATTACATTTTTAAAGCTCATTAGGGTCAAAACAAACGTAAATCATTTTTTATATTTATTGTGTGAGAGTAATTAATTAATAATTAAATAAATAATTAATAGTTAAGATTAATAATACTTTTTTTTTTTATTTTGCGTTATTTTTATTTGCAAGGACACAACAGTATCAGCATATGATTTATGAAATGCATTTGGGGAAAAAAGGCTACAATTTTATGATATATTTTATGACCACTTTTATTAGTTATAACTCTTGATGTCACATTAATGATTATTAATATCAGTAATTAGGATCCATGAAAAAATCCAGCTCTCATCACAAATCAGAAGAACGAGAATTTACATTGGATATTTTAGTATCATGAAAAAAAATTACTATTTTATTTGATAAAATACTATTTTTAAATTATTAGTTATTATGCTACAATGCTCAATTCTCAAAGTGCAAATTAGCTATTATTAGCTTATTAGCTTTATTCACCAGGTGTGCTCAAACACAAGGAATTTGTTGTGGTTTTTAGTTGGCTCGTGGTACGTACATACATTCATGCATACATACACATACATACATAAGTAGTTGACATTAGAGGGTGACATTAGTGTATTTTCACTCCTGTCCCATCCCACTCCCATAGAAAGCAATCCTGTCCCGTCCCACTCCAAGACCAAAGTTTAAAAAATAATCCCGTCCCATCCCGCTCCTGTACCGCTCCCATATATATATATATACACAAAAAGATGGCTTCTGGGACAGCTGGGTTGTGTAGTTATTTTTTAATTGCGTTACATTGTAGGCGTATTAAAAGG
>JAUCNO010000044.1:8601338-8614954 GCA_032353835.1 Enteromius viviparus
ACAAAAAGATGGCTTCTGGGACAGCTGGGTTGTGTAGTTATTTTTTAATTGCGTTACATTGTAGGCGTATTAAAAGGAAACTACTAAATGGTGCATGATTTACTTTTTTTTTTTCTGTCTTTCCTATTGGTTGATTCCCGCTCCCGTCTGCTCCCATTAACTATTTTATCCTGTATCGTCCCAATCCCGTGATTAATAGCAAAGATGACTCCCATCCTGCAGGAATCCCACGGAAATCCCGTAACCCGTGGGATTCTTGAAAATATGTCAGCCTCTAGTTGACATATCAATGGGACCTTCTTGTAGATTTTTGCCTTAAGCCACTACTGTATATAAAAAATAAAGTATCCCTGGGCCTTTAGCATGCACATAGTTGAAGCTCAAATGTCTTGATAAACAAAAGTCTACTAACAGTGAGGTTTACTGTGTGTTTTTGTGTTTCTGTCTTTTAGGGGAACTGTGGAACCAGGACTCCTGTAGGAAAGTAACAGTTGGTTCAGAACCCATCAGGACGCTACTTGCCTTAGAGGACTCAGTCTGGGCTAGCTGTGCTAACACAGTAACTGTAGTTGACGGCTCCAGTTTGTCCACTCAGGTAGACTCATCATTTTAATGCTCTACTCATGCTGATATGCTTTCACACCAAACTTTAGCAAATAGAAGAGCACAGACTATGTTTCACAGGCAGTTGGCCAACACTGACTGATAAATTAGCCTGTGTGTAAAGATCAATAATCCTACAGAGAAGCTGCAATCCATATGGCTGGGGTGTCTCCACCAGGGTCTCTTTTTTCCTCCTCTTACTTTTAAACCTCACAGGATGAGTAAATAGTTCTGACATACTCATAATCTTCTCCGGCTGTCTCAAATATGGAGGAGCTTGTACCCCAGGGATCTACCCCATGGGCCTCCATAACCCTGAGCCTTCCTTTAGTTCTGCCTTCCTGGGTTTTATCTCTGGAATCAAACATCTCTTTTATCCTTTGAGATTTCTTTGGATGCACCCATCAGAGAGGAGATTTGAGCTAGTGGTAGGTGAGTGAGCCCCTGCTGCTTTTCGGTTGATCCTCCACGGTTCAGGCCAGTGCTCTGTTTTGTTCGACTGATTACATTGTATCCCTTTCCCTGCGGAGCCATACAGGCCCAGCAGCTGGAGGGGAAAGCATCTCCTCTACAGCTGTAAATCTGCCTCCTTGGGACTCGTGGCAAAGTGGCATACAGTACAATGATGTGTGTCGGTGGGATAAGCCATGTAGCCTGTGCGAATTTGTCTCTCTCATCACCATGTTTTAGGAAATAATTCCACACTACGCAGCATGCCACCTTGTTCCCCTGACCCGAAACAATCGAGGACGTTGGATTGCTGTTGATGTAGTATGACCAAAGCCGTTCATCCATGGTACTGTGGAGAAACCCAACAGTGGTTATCAAGCAAATACGCACTATGCAGGGAAACCTCTACACCATTTTTTTAAAACTACTAACTGGATTTTCAAATTTGGCTCATTAAAGGATTGGTTCACCCAAAAAGGAAAATTCTCATTAACTCACTCGTTCCAAACCTGTAAGACCTTCAGATAACATATTAAGATATTTTTGATAATTGACCCTCCATCAACAGTTATACAACTGAAATGATCCCAGGTCCAGAAACTTAGTTAAAACATTAGTATTGTGACATCAGTGACTAAACTTCAAACAAGGCTGATTACAGTATGTCAGATGTGTATACATTGCATTGTGATACTCTCTAAAATTGTGGAAGTAAATCACTGCAAAAGAATGGTGAAGTAAATTGTTATTTTAGTTTTCTTTGCGCAAAAAAGTATTCTCGTAGCCACTGATATCACATGTACTATTTTACTGAGGTCTTTACTATGTTTCTGGACCTGGGATGATTTCAGTTGTATTGCAGTTTAAGGAGGGTTGGACGGCTCTCTGATATCATCAAAAATATCTTAATTTGTGTTCTGAAGATGAACAAAGGTCTTACAGGTCTGGAACGACATGAGGGTAAGTAATTAATGACAGATTTTTTTATTTTTGGGTGAACTAACCCTTTAATATGTAGGCCCTCTATGTAGGCCGAAACACCAAACTGGCATCTAAGAGCTAGCTATAATGTCTGTGGGAAAAAAGTTGCATTTTAACACACTGCAAAGACTACGCCCATTGGCCAACTAGTATGTACTTTCTGAGAATATACTTGTCTTTATCAATAGGTGGCAGCAGTTTATTTGCGTTATTAAAAAAGAAAAAATGAACCTAGGACTGACAGCCAGCTGGATCCGACTAGTGTAGACAGTCAGAAAACAACCCAAAAAGCTGAAAGACGCTCCAAGGTTGGCCTCCCGCTGTAATGGCTTTAAGATGTGTCAATCAATTAACTTTACCTAATGTGAGCATTACGGATGTGTTTTCAAAAAGCACATGAAAACAATATATTCAAATTTCCAAAAAAACACAGACTACAATGAAAGTACTTTGCATTTGCTTCATTTTCCTTTCTCTCAGAAGTAACGTAATGGTTTCATTTATTCAGCGGGCCATGCTCTGTGCTCCCTTAAAAAGTGTTGTGTATTTCTACAAAAGAAGAAGGGGAGGGTCTGAACAGACCCAAGTGTAAATGATAATGTGTCTAAGCTGGTCACTGAAAATGCTTCCTAATATTAGATGGAAGCAGGACTGTATAAATCCTTTCAGAACAATAAAAGCTAAAGAGTGATGTCCCACACACGTTTAAATGAATGGTTGTTTAAACATGTTGCCCTCGTAAGCACTGTCACCTAGTATTACAGTGGACTAATGAGGGGTTAGATGGTAGGTGGAGGCGTGCTGTGTTTTGTCCGCTGGTAAAACAGTTCTCTCCTGCTGTGATATACTGATGTAGTGTCTTAGTGTAGGGTGAATCGGTAGAGGCAACCTTTATCTCTGTGTGAGAGTCCTGAGGCCGAATTTATACACGTGTGGAGTCATCATAACTGCAAATACTGTACATACAGATTTTCAGGATGTACTTAAAAATAAATAATAATAATCATGCTATTATATTTATTTATATATATATATATATATATATATATATATGTATATGTATATATATATATGTATATATATGTATATGTATATATATGTATATGTATATGTATATATATGTATATATGTATATATATATATATATGTATATGGAGAATGCGGTGATATCTTTAAAGAAATTACCTGTATTTGAATCTTAAATCGATCTCCTATGACTTACTGTAACAGTGTGCTGCTATATGTGGATAAGGGGAAATACAGTTTAATTAAACATTTGTTAAAAATAATCATATAGCAATAAGATCAACATGCTATTTAAAAAAAATAAAGAAAGAAATTGATTTCTCAGGTGGTGAAGCAGCCATTACTACAGTCTACACTTTCCCATGGTCCTTCAAAAATAATTCTAATATGCTCATTTTCATATTGTTTTTTCGAGAAACATTTATTACCATGATCAGTGTTATGATTATCAAAAACAGTTGTGCTGCTTTGTTTTGTGGAAACCATAATGCGTTTCCAGAATGATTTGATGAATAGAAAGTTCAAAATAACAGTTTTTATTTGAAATAGAAATCTTTTGTAACAGTGTAAACAAATGTAGACATGCACAACAGTATTACAGATGGAAATAACCAGTTGCTAGAAGTATTCCGGTGTCTTTTCTCTGAAGAAAAAGTCCAAGCAAAATAAAATGAAAACCAAGAAGGAACAAGAGCAAAGGCAAGCACTGCCGACAAGTCAATTAAAAGCGAAAACACATCAAAGGCAGTTTCAGTCGTCTCTCTTGCTCTCAAACAAAAGAAGCTCCCTTTGGCAAGGGCACGCAAACAGGTGCTAATCCCTGTCCGCTAGTGTGCAGAGGAGAGAACAGTCTCTCGCACCCACCTCACCCCCTCCAACAAATCTGCCTCAACCCCAGACTGAAGAACTAGCTGTTTGTAAGGGTTCTCAGGGCTCCTCGGTAGCACCACAGACCTCAGGGGGCTGCGTGCAAACCCTCGATAAGGAGCGCAGCTCCCTCATGCCTCATTAGAGGATCAGGCATGAAATGGCTCCTCTTTCCCTGTGGACTTTTAAAAAGGTGTTTGGGAGGGGGTGTATTGTTTTGTGAGACAGTGGAGCAAGGCTCCGCTGTGAATCACTTTGAAATCAAAGAAAATGGATCCTGAGTCATTGAAGCCTTCGTGATGTGTGGCCCTTGAACTCACCGGTCGGATGGTGATTTTGAAAGCACAATAATGCTGTGCATTGCAAGAAAAGATAAAGGAAGGAAGGTGTTCATTTGCATTGGATTTTGCTTTTGTGGAATTTAATTTCTTTTTATAACAAATAAAATAAAGCGGTAAGCAGAATTACAAACATATTCAAAGAGAAGATTCCGGATACATACTTTTACTTTTCTTTGCACATCTTGCACATTAGTAGAAACGAGAACAACTAATAGTGTTGTAAAAAAGTAACGCTAAGCTAAAGTACGCTTTTTGATATTGTGTTATGGTTGCAACAGCATTAGATCTTCTGGAATGATATTCTGCTTGAGAACCTTAGACACTGAATGCTGGATCCCCGTAAAACAAGTTTCACAGCGTTAGGAGGCTTTTTAGAATAAGCCCTATGAAGGATTACAGCATTTTCAAATTTTAGTCCAGCAAGGACTTTTCCTGGAAGATTAGACAGAATAGTACTAGTATCTAGTGTGCCTCTGACACTATGGAAGCCTGTTTCCTCTTTAAATTTCAGACTTTAAATTTATATTTCATATCTCACCATTACTTGGGTCTTAATACATGCCTTTATATCTCATATTAATTACTTCATATCACAGAATGTGTCATTATGTCAACATTTTACTTTGCGTAGTGTAGTTTATAATTCTCACGAGTGAAAATATTTTCTGCAACTGAAACAGACTTCCTGTTGACTCAGAGAAATAATATTTCTACAATGAAAACACTGTTTATTTCAGATATATTTTGATATATATAAATATATATAGATATATATTCAGCACAAGAGCTGGATTTGAAAAAGTTCTAAGGTTTAGACCCTGTCACATAAAAAACATCTCAGAACTGTCCCCAAAAAGTAGTTCACAGTCAGAATGGTAGCATATACAGCACCAAAAGTAACATTTTTCACTGATCATCAACTAGATGGCGTAGTCCAATAGGTCAAACTCAATCAGACATAATGACGCCTTTATCACATGGCACAGCTGATTGGTTCTTTTTAAATCAGCAGTTAATGAGCTTGCTGCTCAACATTTAAATAGAGTGCAAGCGCTTGTAGTAGCAGTCACAGTGCTCTTCAGAAACCCTCCACTTTTCCCAGCTGCACCTGTAGAGATCTTATGTTATATTGGGGTTGTTGATGTTATGAACGTCAGCAGTTTTTCTTACATGCTCACAACAGCATACGGTACTGTGGATGTTTTGACAGTAGCCCAATACATTAGCACTGTCATGTATATTACTGTGCCGATCCCTCTGAGAATTGTCATGACAGAACTAAGGATTTAGGATTTAGATGAGTTAGCATTAAAGTTTTAAATTGGTCTGGGTAGTGCTTAAGAACAAGCTATACTAGTGAGTAGGGTAATGTTAATAAAGTGAAAGTCAAAGTGGAATATAAAGTAGCATGACATGTGACTAAGTATGGTAACTCATACTCAGAATGTGTGCTCTACATTTAACCCACCCTCGACACTCCAGAGCAGTGGGCAGCCATTTTTTTTCTGTGGCACTATGGGAGTTCAGTGCCTTGCTCCAGGGAATATCAGTTGGGGGTATTGAAAGTGGAACCGAGTGTTGTTAATTCACTCAGTTACTGCTAGTACTAAGACTCAAACCTACAAGTATACAAGTCTGACTCTAACCATTAGGCCACGGCTGCCCAAAGGACTTGTTTAAACATAGTTTGGAAGCTGCTTCAGTCAGAAGTGCCTTTTCAAATTCGAAGATCTTTATGGATTGCTTATCTATAAAAAGCTGCAAAATCATCACAGTTGAGAATTGAGCCCTTCAGGCTCACAGAGACCAATTTAGAGAACCAAGCGCATTGGGCAGCTCTAACTGCGTTATTGAACAGATCAGCATTGCCTTAATGTGTCATAGTCTGTGTGTAGTTTTATATTCCCTCATTTCCACTCAGCTTCCCTTCAGTTTGTTTTGAGAATGATAATATTTCCACTGTGTAATGGAGTTTTGACTGTAGTTTTTTATTTGGACAGTGCAAAACTGTATTCAATCCTTTAATGAAGATCTCAGGAAGTCTACGAAACAACTGAGTTTATATTATTGTTGTTTTAGATTTTAACATTCTGAATAGAATCAGACAAGGCGACATATCACATTAACATTCATTGTAAGAAACTGGACTTTTTGTACAGAAAGAAGCTACAAAAGACAATTGTAAAGCTCAGATGTTATTGTGTATAACCCATGGGTTGCTAACATTTTTACAGTGTAGAAGTGTTTTTATGTAATAAAGGTTGAATGCAGTGATGTGGTAGTTTGCACTGAGAGTAAACAGAAGCATTATGATCATCTTTCACTTGATGGTTATATATAATTTTATAGCTACACAATGTTGAAAGGAATTATTATTTAATTTTTAAAAGACATTCTTCAATACATTTTCTTTTACGTTCCACCGAAGTACGTCAATCAGTTTGAAACAGCATGAGAGTGTGTGATATTTATTTTCAGGTGAACTATCTGTTTCTCTTATGCTACTAATTCAGTGACAGAAGTGAGCTGACGTGGACCTGAAGGGAACTTCCAGTTTAATCTTTGGATTTAGGTATCTACTAGAGGTCTTTTAATAGAGGATGACCAGAACAATGCCTGCTTCTTAACTCTTTTGCTACAGGCTGAAATCCAGGGTTTCTCAGCAGTGGAGAAATCCAAACGCCAGCCCTGTGGTGTTTTGCAAGGATCAGACGGAGGGAAAAAAAGAATTGTGACAATGTGAATGCGCTCTTCCACCTAAATGGTTGCTTTTGACATCTTTGCTTCTTTGGTATACATAACATCATATATCAGCTCTGAAGTTTAGGAGGTTTGGACTTTATGCTGGCACACTCATAAGAATCAAATGATACCTTAAATAAAAAGGGCCTTAAATTGCTGATAGTCTTGGTGGCTCATCATTAAAGAGAATTCTTGCAGCATTGTGGATTTTCAAGTATTGAGAAAACAACCTGAACCATATCTTAGTATGGTCTCCTAGCAATGGTATAAAATGGGTGCACATATATGGTGCAATGACCATGAAAGGCTTTCAGTCACACTTAGTGTTTTATTTATACAAGTGTGTAAGATTTTCCCTTTCTTATGCCACCTTGAGAGCCTGAATACTTATTGTTTTTGTCCTAGTTTGAACTATCTTCATGTAAGGAAGTCCTTGCATATGTACTCTATTGAGAATAAAAGAGGAAAATAAAAGCTAGATGCATTTGCGATGGACCCTTTATCATTATAGTTCAATATTCAGTTTGTGAGCTAATGGAGAAGAGAACGCAAACGACAGAAGAAAGGAGATGGATTCCTGTAACTGCTTATTTTTGTCATGCCTTATTGAGTTCTGTACCAAACTCGGTTCCAATATGTTCTGCTTGTTGATTCTCATTGGTCTCTGGTTTTGCAGTCCACCTTTTTAACCCATTAGTAAAGCTATGCAATGGCAGCCTTGAATGACTTTATCATGAAGTGAATGTTAATGTCATCTTTACACTTGCCAGTTGATACTTCCCATGTCGGTTCATTTTCTCAAATGCAACTTAGATTAGATAGTTCTGTAATACTGTTTTATTATAGTTTTTTCTTGCTGTGCACAGAATTTGTTACTGTTTTTGTGTGAATTGTATTCAATTTGAATGGGTATTTTCTGGAGTCCTGCTGAATACAAGTAACTCAAATGCATAATGGGTCTTGAAATTTCGAATGAAAATGTGCCAGTTGCGAACAAGTACAATTTAGTCCAATTACTGTAAATTGTCACTTTTAGAACTTAGAATAAGTATAATAATAGAATAAGAATTGTCATTGAGAACTTGCTTAAAATGCATAAAAATGTGTTTTAGACCCTTTGAATTTCAAAATATATAAATTTATATGTAATCATGAAATTACAGTGACTCAAACATCTTAAAATATTGGATCATTGGCATCTTGTCAGGTTTTCCATTATCACAATTACATCTTAGCCTAAATCAACCAGTAAAGTGAGGCACTTAAGTTTATTCCAAAGAAATGAATATTATGTCATTTTCATCCTCCTATCATTTCAAACCTGTATGATTTTGTATGAGTGATATAAAAGAACATATTTTAAAAAAATGTCTTGTTCACACAGTAGAATGCAAGGTAGTTTGGTTTGTGTGGACAAAACATTTCTGTTCCTATGAAGAACAAAACTCCTACAGGTTCGAAAGAATGGAGGGTAAGTAGGGCTGGGTCATATACCGGTAGACAAGATCAACTGAAGAGAGACTTTTGACTTTTTCCTCTATTGATAACACTTGTGTGATGTTGCTGTGCTATGTGGTCAAGAAAATGTATAGTTTGCATTGCAGTTTAAAAACGCCATCTTAAGTGAAATCAAATCTGAGAGAGAAAATCTACTACTCTGGTCTTGACTAAATCACTTTTGTAACTTTAATAAGAAGACATATATTTAATTTACACAGTGACAAATTTGCAGGGTTTTTATTCCTTTGATTACACAATGTGTACATAATTTCTTTTTTAATTGTTCGACTGGCGTTTTTTATTGTCCTATTGCTTGTAATAAGTTTCTGTAAATGTATGGCTAGTATTAGTTTTTTGTGATATTGAGACTGTAACAGGAATTATTAAAATTCTCTAGTAAATTTTGGTGTCAAAAAGCGAAAACAAATATTGTGATATACAGTGAGGTCATATCTGTATTTGATCACCCTGTGATTTTGCAAGTCGACTTAGAAATCATGGAGGGGTCTACAATTCTGTAGTTCTTCATCAGGTTTGCTCACACTGCAGGAGGGATTTTTGGCCCACTCTTCCATACAGATCTTCTCTAGATCTGTCAGGTTTCGGGGCTGTCGCTGAGCAACACAGAGTTTCAGGTCCCTCCAAAGATTTTCAGTTGGATTTAGGTCTGGAGACTGGCTAGACCACTCCAGAACCTTGATGTGCTTTTTATGGAGCCTCTCCTTGGTTTTCCTGGCTGTGTGCTTTGGGTCATTGTAATGTTGGAAGACCCAGCCACGAACCATCTTTAATGCTCCGACTGAGGGAAGGAGGTTTTTGGGGGAAACTTGGGCTGACTTAATAAGGGGAAACTTCCATGCGAAGCAAGATTTAAAACGATGATGTCTTAGTGTATTACTGATAGTAGCCTTGGAAACAATGGTCCCAGCTCTCTTTACAGCATTGACCATCTCCTCCCGTGTAGTTCTGGGCTGATTCTTCACCATTCTTGGCATCATTGATACCCCACGAGGAGAGATCTTCCATGGGGCCCCAGTCTGAGGGACATTGACAGTCATCATTATCCTCTTCTTTTTTCTGACAATTGCTCCAACAGTTGCTCTTTTTTCACCAAGCTGCTTGGCAATTGCCCCGTAGCCCTTTCCAGCTTTGTGAAGGTCTACAATTTTGTCTCTTGTGTTTTGAAAGCTCTTTGGTTTTGCTCATGTGGCTGCTCAGACTTTGTCTGATTGTGGGGTGCACAGGTGTCTTTATGACAGCTAACGACCTCAAACAGGTGCTACTAATGTAGACTCATGAGCAGAGTGTAGCTGGACTATTTAAAAGCAAAAAAAAAACAGGTCTTTGAGGGTCAGAAATCTGGCTGATAAGCAAGAGATCAAATACTTATTTGACACAGTAATTCCCAAATAAATTGTTACAAAACCATATAATGTGATTTCCGGATTTTTCTTTTTAGATTCTGCCTCTCACAGTGGAAATGCACCTATGCTGTAGTAATGTATGTAATTGTAGACCCCTCCATGATTTCTAAGTAAGAGAACTTGCAAAATCACAGGGTGATCAAATACTTATATATATATATAATATATATATATATTTTTTTTTTACTTATATTTATAATGATTGTGAAAGAAAGGACAAATAATTATGTGCAGAAATGGTTGTGAAACTGGTTTGTGAGCCAGATTTGAACTGCCACCCATCAGAACTCTATGGCATAATTTTGGCCTTTTTACATGCCTTCACTTTTATCTATTTGTACTGTTTTATGAAGTGTGTCTGCAGGGCTGTATACCTTTTCTCACTATTCCTCTGTTAATTGAAGTATCATGTCTGGTATTTTACAGTACTATCAGTGGCCTGAACACGTGTCAGTGGTAAGGGTGACGGTGCACTAGAGCTCTGCGTTAATCACATGAGCGGGAGCTGCCAGGACCAGATAAAACCACCAACAATGAGCACAGTCCCTCGTTTCTCTCTCGCTCCATTCTCATCTTTCTTGCAGTTTGACAGCTAATCACGGCCTATCGGAGAGCAATTCTTAATGTGTGCTTCTCCTTTAGCCAGCAGGCCTGTGCAGTTTCTCTCACAGCACACAAATGTCAGATACTCGGATGCTGGGTTGTCAGTGTGTGTTTTAATGTGTTATCTTTGCTTTAATGGCATGTGAGCACAGGGTTCGTTCTGTTTAGACAGCAAGTTTTCAAAAACTCTGTCATATCTCAAACATAAATGGTTTTCTTTTTTTTCATTTATTATGCAAATCTACATTTCTACACTGTCAAACTTTGATATGGTGTTGACATTGTAGATATAAATAACAAAAAAAATTATATATATACATATACATATACATACATACATACATACATGGATATAAACAATTGCGGGAAAGAAAGCCAGAATAGTGAGATAAAAAGTCACTTTTTTTTCATTTTGTGGCAGAAACAAAAAAATTAATTGCAAGATGAATGAAAAATAGGAAAAAAATCACAATTGTTAGTATTATAATTATATTGGATTATAATTGTATTATAGGCCTATTATCAATAAATCAGTTTTTTTTATATAATTTTTACTAGGTTTAATTTTAGTAATTTATATAAATATATATTAATATTTAGAAAAATATATAAAACATATGTTCTACTTTCGTTTTAATTTTGGTTAATGTTTTAGTAAAGTTTTTTTAAAATTATTATTATTTCTTATTATTATTTTTAGAATTTTTTTATATTATTTAAATATATAATAACATTATTTTTATTGTAATTTATATAAACATATTTTATTTTTCTTATTAATTTTATTTTTTGATAAACTATATAAACTCAAATTCAAATGATTACATTTTTCCTTGACATTATGATCAAAGTAGTTAACATTGTTTAGAGTTCTATCATGTCTTGATAATGAATAATGCTGAGATTGTCTAAAAGCAGCTTTAGTGGCAACCCAAATCACACAGAAACCATGTCAAACTGACATTGTCCGCACTTACACGTCATCAATATAAGATAATTACTTTTAATGGCGGGTCCATTTGATGAGACTGAATGTTTGGTGTTTTAAGTTTTGTCAGAGGACAGGTTATCCTCTTAGAATTTGAAACGTAGAATCGCTGCTGTATGAGCTGATGTTGACAACAAAATGAGGCATCTTTCCACATTTGAATTTGGCATTGAGAGATTGCAATAAAGCATGTATCTCTATACATATTTTATACTGAAATCAAAAAAATGGCAAGTGTATTGACATATGCATATGAATGTTTAGTGGTGATGGTGCTTGCACTCACAATTATGCTGCTATACAGGACATTAAACTGGCTTTGATTTATACAGATTGTAATGTGATACTACTTGTACAAGATTTGAGAAAACTGAAGATAACATTAATAATATTAGGTCTTGGATTAAATTAAAATAGTAATAACATTTATTTACATATATTGCATTTACTGCATTTATTTGATAAAGTGATATTGTGGAGTGTTATCACAATTTAATCAATTTTCTATTTTTTCTATTTTAATATATTTTATTATGTTTTAGCAGCCATTACTAGTTCACAAATCACTTGAATATGCTATTTTTTTTTTTATAAATCAAATATTTCTTATCATCAATACATACAAATAAACAATGTAAATGTCATGTTGAACAAAAATATTATTTTACCCCTATATTATTTAACAGGATATCTGTGACCCTGACCACAAAACCATTTTTTTTTCTTTTTTTTCATCAGTCATTTTTTAAAATAAAGACTGTTAAAAAAAATGGAATCTGAGGGTACAAAAATAATCTAGATATTGAGAAAATCACATTTAAAGTTCCCAAAATTATTATTATTATTTTATAGCAATACATACTAATTAAATTTGTAAGTTTGTGACAAAAACCTTCACTGAACATGATCTTTACTTAATGTCCAAATGTTTTTCAGCATAAAAAAACATATTTTTGACACATGCAATGTATTTTTGGCTATTGCTAGAAATATACCACTTCTACTTATGACTGCTCTCCGTGGTCACATTTGGTCATGGCTCAGATTTCTAAATTCAGTTCTGAAATGAGCTATTTTAATCAGCCTTAACTGAATTACAACCAAGCAAATTATCAAGGTCAAAGCAGTTCCGTTTTTGAATTTCATTTAAAGGTGTTAGACATAATTTGAGATTTTTCAATGATTATTATTATTATTATTATTATCAGATAGTTGTAGTGCGGTGACTGTTTTGTGAAAAAAGGCACATGGTGGAAAAATAACTAGTTAGCTAAAGTCTCAGGCTAAACAAATTAATATATATATATACGTGCAAGTGTTTCGAAGCCGGTAAAATGTAAGCTTTTCTTGGAAAGATGATTAGCTACAGTAGCCTTCGACCTATTGTTGTGCATATGTTTGTACACATGGGATATTTCCGCCTCAAATGAAATCCCCTCCAGTTTCTCTGGAGCGGCAGATGGAGGACTGTAGGTATTCTGACATCTCAATGTGAAATAAGTCAATAGGAAGAGGAAGCCCCTGTACTGGCAGGAGAGCTTAATGCCGTGTGTGTGAGAGGTGTCGACATGCTTGATGATAATCACATGGTCATTGACTCGAGCCGGCTGTGGGATCAATAGAGCTGACACATGGCTGCCTCCAGGCCTGATCATAATCCTTCATGTGTCAGTCACTTCTTCGAACCTCGGCGTGGAAGCGGCCAGAATCGAGCTGCTCCATCCTCCTGCCGTGACGCATGTTCAGCCTCTGAATTCATCGCTGCTATATTGGCATCTTACGGAGGAGGATGAGGGATTAGATCAAATTTAATTACTTTCTCCCACAAAGCCCCATATGTTGATGCCTTTCAAAACACACACCATCACACACGATCTCTGCTCGACAGCCGTCACATTTACAATTTTATATTTACTTGGTTTTTGTCGGAGTCTTTCAGAAATAACCAAAGACTGTAGGAATTAGTTCAGTTGTATTGCTCGTGTTCAGTTAAGTGATGATAAACAACCCAGTTTCATACAAAAACGTACCCTGACTACGTTGGTCCAAAGCGCAAAACGTAGCGGTGTTACAATAATGGCCCTTAAATTG
>JAUCNO010000044.1:8619622-8640251 GCA_032353835.1 Enteromius viviparus
GGAGTTCGCCGTTTTCCCGGCTCGCTCCCCAGACAGCTCGCCAAATTTGCGCTATACATATACTCTATTTATTACCACGAAATGAGAACTCTTGAAATTACTTAATTTTCCACAGAGAAAAAGGCAAGAGAAAAAAAAAATAGGAACAGCTGAGGATGATGACCAAATAATGACCAATTTTCTGAGCTATTTCTTTAATTCAAAGTCATTTTAGTAAGTAGTATGTTAAATAATAGAAATGACTTTTTTAAGGTTTCTCTGACCCGCTGGCATTGCTGCTTTTTACTGATTAAAGTAATTTGAGCTCTGTTTCAATGTGGAACAGGTAAGGGGATGACATCTCTTAATGCACACTGCGGGCCTGTGGATTTCTTAGTTGCCCTTTCCAGCACTTTGTCTCCTGATCTGCTGAAGCGGGATTCTATGGTGGAAGGGCATGACTCGGCTTGTGGAGTGGAGGACCGCAGTGACTCGTCCTCTCAGGAATCTCTCCAGCAGACCAGTATTTCCACCCAAATGGATGGCAAAGGGAAAGGACGTGGTGGGGTGTTGCTACAGTACCGCCTCCGTTCAACCTCAGGTTTGCCCGGGAGACCATTGACCGCTAGAGGGGACGAAGCCTCAGACTCGTCTTTAGAATCTTTGGAACACAGCATGGAAGACGGCTCTATATACGAACTCAGCGATGATCCAGATATGTGGGTCAAGGGTCGACCCTGCGAGAAGGACGGGATGAGGAGAGACAGGGTCACCTCAGTAGCAGTCATCTCGGGCGGGAAGGGCTTCCGCCGACTGAGGGAGGGTTCGGTGGCGACAACCGCAGAAACCACTCTTATGATCTGGCAGCTACCTCTCACGGTTTGAGCTGAAATTGTGTTTAAGCAATAGTGAAATGAACATTTTGGCAATGAACTTACCCATATGTCATTCCACACCTGAATGACTTTCTTTTGAATGAATGCACTGGTCATTTTTTTCAGTGCAGTCAGAGCTTCAAAAAGGATACAAAAGCATCATAAAACTGGCCATACAACATTTTCCAAGCAAGTTTGTGTGACGAATAGTTCAGGATTGATCTGGATCATTCAGTCAGTGAGAACCGATTCATGATCTGTACTAGTTTTGATTAATTTAAAAGATCTGACTCAAAAGACACAGCGTTCCTAATTATTATGCAAGTTAAAATTCTGGTTACATTTTTTTAGAAGAACATTTTACCAGTCCCAAACCACATCAATCTGAATAACTATTGATTTTGTATTTAATCATATATAAGTGATATGTAATTGTTCGGAAAGGCTGAAAGTCAAAAACTCCTTATATTCAGGTGTGCCAAATTATTACGCAAGTTTTCTTATTCCAGATAAAATTAGCCTAGAAAAGAGATTAAACTCAGACTAACAGTAAAACATTATTAAATACCCATTAGAAGGATGCAAAACTAATGCATTAATAGAATTAGCAATGTTAAGAAATGACCACTGTGCAGTAAAATGATCATTGGGTCAGCACAGTCAGTAACAAAAATCTAGCAGTAAGTTTGGGGAGCTCATTCTCTGATCCTGAAATGAAACCCAATTTGTGACATTAATTCTTAATTATTTTGCAGTTAACTTGTCTTTTCTTCTCCATCTGTTTTTGCTTTTGACTGCTGACCCAATAAGCATTTTACTGCCCAGTGGACATTTTTTAATTTTGCTAATTCTGTTTATGCATTAGTTTTGCATCCTTCTAATGGGTATTTTAATTGGGAGTTTATTCTCTTTCTAGGCTAATTTTATCTGGAATAAGAAAACTTGCCTAATTATTTGGCACACCTGAGTATAAGGAGTTTTTGACCTTCAACCTTCCTGGACAATTACATATCACTTATATATCATTAAATACAAAATCAATAGTAGTTGATTAGTAGTTGAGTAGTTAGATTGATGTGGTTTAGGACTGGTAAAATGTTCTTGTAAAAAACTAATATAACCAGAATTTTAACTTGCATAATAATGTGGAACGCTGTGTACAAATCAGATACCACTAGGGTTATAACAGTGAATAGTAGAAATTGAGAATTTTCTTCACAGAAAGCTATCGGCACACTACTTTTAGGGTGTTTTTTTGTCATTTTGCAGCCTGAAAGCTCTAGTTTTCAATTTTATTATACAGAAGAATGGTGACCAGGATATTTGAAAGAAACAAAGTAATATGGGTTTGGAATGACATGAGGATAAGTAAATGGCGTTTTCATTTCAAAGTGATCTTTCCCTTTTCGCTGGGCATGTGTGGTACAAAATGTGAGGCTCTTGGACTGCTCACTTTTTCAGAAAAAAAATCCAAACAAATTCTTATATATTAACTGACCTCACGATCTCAAGACATCCAGGTCCTCCAATAAGAATATTCCATAACTAATATGCTCAGAGTAATATATTCTCAGTCACTCATCCTGTACATCCTGAAGGTGTTTCCTTACTGGTAGAGAATTTAAATCCATGTATTTAGTCTCAGACTTCACCGTAATCAGGTTCTAAACTATTCACATAGAACATTTCCTTGAGGCCTCAGTTTGGCCAGCCTTTAGTGAATCATGAATTTACCACACCACAGAGCTGTTGAAGGTTTTTTTTTTTTTTTTATTCCCCTTCATCTGAAGAAATCATATCAGTGGAAAGTGAAAGGGGTTTTCATGCTTTGTGCAGTCCCTCAACCCCTTGACTCTTGATAATGTTAACACATGATTCTCTAGCCTGTGCAGGTCAGTGCTTTGTGAGTGTTAAAGAAGGATTTCAAAACAATTAACGGACTAAATTTTTGCGGTGAAGCTTAATTAAATTCTTTTAGTGGACTTTTTTTTTTTTTTTTTTGTATGTACACAACCTGAAAACATTTCCACCATATGGCAGTCATTTGAAACGTCTGCTTAAATCACCGTTACTTAACAAGCAAGTTCATTAGCAGCTGGTAGTAGAAAGATACAAGCACCACTAATTGCAGGAAAGTTGGGGATCTTGTGAAGCTTTTGATGTTTATTTGATCTTGTTGAAGGGTATTCACTGCTGGTATTTTGTGTAATATTGCAGTTCCATCTGCAGGCTACAGTTGGTTACCCTCATTCTTTTTCCTTGTTTGATCTACATTTAAGACATTGTTGTCTTCCACAGTCTTCCATTAGGAATTGTGCCAGATGCACATTGTATTGTGTAAAAGGGAATAGATTTGAGTTTGTTTTTGGTACAAAAGAACAAGTAAATAAATGATAAACTCATTAATGAATACAGCTCTAAAACGCTCTGTTTAAACAGTGGCTTGGAGCCCTGTTGAACCAGCATAAACCAGCAAACCACCTTAACAAATAAACTGTATTAAACTCAAATTTATCAGAAATAGCTGCTGAATAATGTAGTTAAATTGTTGTTGTTTTTTCACCCCTCACCACTTTGTCATCATGCATTTTTCATACCATGAATGTACGAAATAATTTGTCCTGGTACTGCAAACTTTCATTAAAACTGTTAAACCTAAATTGTTTTTTGCTTTATAACATAAAACATTTAGGCCATAATATTCACTGAATGTAATAACTAGAGCTACAAGAGTCATTCATTGTTTGAATATGAAATTCATATGTAAAAGTGAATTAAATGTAACCAGATAATACAAATTGTGCATTTTCCATCCATATAAAGTAACCACTTGATGTTTCCATTTGTGTCCCAAATGCACTGAATTTTAGGATTTTTTTAATGCTAATAAAATGTAGCCTCATGTTTGTCAGTTCACTGTTACTAAAATAAAAACAATAAAATCTACACCTGTGTGTGATTCTTGTAAACAGCAGTGCACTTTATTAGTCTTAAGTAAATGTATGAAATAGGATAGCAAACCCTGTGGGCTTTTGGCTGCTGCTAAGCTGACAAATTTATGCAAGGCTGTGCCTTTTTCCCCATCTCTTGTTGACCCACACAAAAGCAAAAATCCCTGTGATTACATACGATTTACACCGAGATAGTGGATAAATGTGGTGCATTAAATGACATGTCACACTGGAAAAACCCAGAGGCTGTACCAAAAGGTCAGATCTGAATAAATTTGTGCATACTGGGATGGTGACAAACTTGACTGTTGCCGTTGCCAGAACATCTTTGATTTGAAAATGATCACTTTAGTGCGCTCAGCAGTGGTATGAACATTTTTAATGCCGTTCATTCTGAATTTGAATTATTCACAGTGTCCTAAGTTGTTATACAAACTACACTATCATTCTATGGTTTAAAATTGAGGAGTATTCATATGCATTGTTGCTATTTTGTGGAACTGAAAGACACTGCCATAGACCAACTCAAGTCTGGTCTTAAACATTTCCAAAAACCACTTGCACAGTGTTATATATTTCATGCAGTTGCATGATTACGTTACCACAAAATTTCTGTAGGATTTGTAAATTCAAAGAAACACTAGATTTAAATAATGAACCGTACCTGTTCATTGTGGCCTATCAATGACGCAATATCCGCGCTATCCGCCTGGGCACAACTGCATAAGTGGTAGTTATTTATTGTGCGTTTTAATATCATGGATCATGATTACACCTTCCACAAAAAGCATATATGTATACAACCAAGGCAAGAAGATAATGGCACAAATAAACGAGAACAAATATTCGCGTGGCGTTTTCGAAATCGAGGGACCTTCGTGAAAAACTTGGACTGGACAGAGACTACGCTCTCGCTTGTTTTAATTAAGGGGTAAGCAAATATATTATTTATTGTGTAAGTAGTAGTCATGTACAGGTGGTTAGGTGATTAAATAGATATACATGAGCTTTTCATCTGTTAACATGATTTGTGAAAACATCTCTGTCATTGCGTCATCGAACTTCGCCTCTGTTTTTGTTTTGAAAATGCGACCTTTGGTCGCGAAAGATGGCATTTCCTTTAAATGCAACATTTTTTGTTATTCAAAGAATGTTAGCGATCACTTTGCTTATTGCACGCAGGAATGCGCAGCAGACAATCATGTCAAATATTAAAAATTTAAAGATTACATTTTTAAACAACATTGTGTAGGCTACATAAATATAAAAATGTCATAATTTACGTGTACTGTAGCAAAACTAGCCTACATTTTTACTTTGGCATGAGCAGGTCCGTTTGCTCTTTGGAGACGCTTTCAGTCTGTATTTCAATCGTTGGTATTCAAGACGTAGATTACGGTGGAAGTCCTTGGGCGATTTTCAAACAGACTAAGCATCCCTATGCCCTACTCCCTCCGAAAGGCAGAGCCCATGAAGTGTGTTCTTTTAAGGGCATTTCTGTCTCATATAAGCGTTTGGAACTCCCTTGGTGAAGGGAACGATGGACCAAACGCTACCTTGACAACGCTGTGCGTGAGTGCAGCATTTAGCTGTAAATAAATGTTCTCATTATTATTATTTTATTTAAATATTGTCTCACTGTGTGTTATTTACCACTGACAAAATATTTTTAGCACATTAAAATCAAGACAACCCCAATTAGCCTTTAACGTTTGTATATGAAGTCAAAATTGATCTCAACTTTGTTTTAGAAATCTTCAAATGCTTCACTTGTTGCACAAACGATTAAATATTTGTCATATTAATATTTATAGGCTGTCATTTTATTATATATATATATATATATATATATATATATGTTTCATGCTTTGTTTACAAATATACCTTTATTCGCCTTGTACTGTTATTCATTGCTTATATAATTTCGTTATAGTTTTGCTTTTATTTGTGATTTATGATTTTATTAACAGCATTGAAGCAAATAATAATTTAAATGTTTGTTAAATTGAATATTAATTTATCAGACATAAAATTTTTCATGTAAACAGTAATTTATAACATAAAAAAAATTATATTGCTCTATCGGGACATTAAACACAGCCACTTAAAAGACTGAAAAATAGTGTTTATCCTGCCCCAAGAGACCATCAAATTTGCAGATAACATCTGAAGTAAAAATTCATTTACCACATAATATAAAAATTCATCCCATGTGACTGATTCGCTTCAAATTGTGTATTTGGGTCTTTTTGCCTGTCACGCAATGGCTGCCGGTAAGCAGTACTAAGATCGCAGAACGAATATTTCCGGTGGCTTCACTGGCTGTTGGCAGTTACAGAAGGAAAGAACAAAAACTCACCACGAAGAAAAATATTTTAGGTCTCACACTTCCAAAACAGGCTTCAGATGGCCTGGGTTGCAGCGGTGATACGCAAAATCGTATTTGCCAACATATCTCAATTTATATTCGTTTACCCTTGTGTATGCTTTTATTATTTGTTTATTTATTGTTTAAGATTATTGTTTTGCCATTTTGCCTTTTATTAGATAGGATAGCTTAGAACTGACAGGAAGTGAAGCGGAATAGAGGGGGATGTGATCTGGAAAGGTCAGGACTTGAACTTACGACACCCGAAGGGCAACGGCACTGACTGCCCACAGGGCTATCAGCTCTGCGTTTGCTTTTACTGCAGAGTTAAGCTCCAAACCTTAATACAATAAATCTGAACGGGCTGACCAAGATCTTCACAATTACTAGCTGAGTCGAGAATCCGTGCCATAAAGGTTTTGTAATAACAGTTCGTTGATGATTTATCGTGCTTGTCACATCTTCTGTTATACATTTTCAAGCAAATTTATGCCATTTTCATGAATGTGTTTTTTTTTTTGTCAAACAAAGTAAAAACATGACGTAATTACTTAAAATTGTGCAAATTAAAGTTAGTTTAAGTGCATATGTAAATGTAAGTGTTTTTATACTGTAAACAAGATATATCCAAGGAGGTTAGATGCAGCGATGCCGGCGGTACCTAACTTTTTGTGTCAGGTAGTATGGATTAGTGGTAATTGCTAATCATCAATGACAAATAATATAAATTATGATTGCTGAGAGTATCTTGGTACCATGCTTTTGTTTATCCAATATGCCTCGGTGACGTCACACATAATAAGCACACGTGACTGACAAAGAACGATCGGCGCGAGTGCTCGTTACTCTTTAGTTCCGCCCACATGGCATGCTCCCAGGAGCTTGGCTTTTTCAGAGAAAATCATAAAGCTTTCTTATATAAATTTGATAAGATTAAATACTTTTTGATGATATAAAGGTTGCAGTAATACTCTTACAAGTAGTCAAAATTAACATGAGATAGGGTGAAACTTTGTGTTGTGTAACATTACCATTTCAAATTCCCATAGCGAATCCACCATGGTGCTAGCGCAACTAACTCTCAAAGTGAATGGGAGATGAGACTCTGAATAGTTTATTGCACATTATGACTAACAACACAGCCATTACTTATTAAGAGAATGGGGACAATCCTTTTACAATCCTTTTTCCTAATCCTCTGGGAGTGCAGACCGTTTTCCCATCATGCACCATCCGTTTAGATCGTTTAAACATGGCCCTAAAAGTGTATTATGAGCATAAAACTGTGCTGTTTGTTTGTGGTCAGTTATGTCATAATTCAGCTGTCATGGCAGAGGAAATTAGCAAGTTCCAAAGTTAACATATTCTCTTGTTCAACACCAACACTATTTTGCTATAAAAAGAGGTCCTTCTAACCCAAGGACTCTTGGGTATATTCAGATGCTACATGAGAGGTGTAAACACAGCTGTGAGAGTGGAATGGAGGTTTTGGGTTGTGAGGACAGACCAAAGCTCCTGCTGAATCTCTTCATCTTAGCCCTGCTGGCTTCAGAACGCTGGCCTTAGGCAGATACACGACCGAGAGCCCACTTAAACCCACGTTGGTGTAGTTTACAGCATGAAGGGTGTTTGCAGTTGTGCTGAGCACAATGTGATTTGTGATCAAATTGATTGGAGACCGCGTTTCTGTGAAACAGCTGCGCTTACATGCTGTTTCCCTGAGAAGTTTTGTTCGTTAGACAAGAAAATCACCCAGGCATGTTATTTGCTGTGGAGAAAAACATCAAACAAGCTTCTGATACTCTGCATATTTACTTTTAAGGTCAATCTTATTTGCACTAACTAAGTGTTGCGTGACTGCTGTGCTAAAAATCTCAGCATTACAGCATTTTTAAGCAACTTTGAGAAAACTAAGGCACTTTAGAATGATTTGTTTTCTTAATAAATTGTGCAAAACAATTCTCAGAGCATGACCTTGGCATTGCCCTTGTCAGTTTTAAGCCTGTCCGTTTGGCTTAGATGGCCAAGCGTGACCCACAATATTAGACATTTGCCATATGTCATTACAAACACATTTATCTTTGCATAAAAAGCAAGTCACGGCAGTGGTTATTTCAGTTGCTTTTCAATTTACATAAGTCGTTTGCTCATTTCCTGTGAACCCTTGTAAAATATTCCAGTGGGACAGTCACAGCACAGACAAACTGAGATCACATGGTGCCACATGCTGAGTCAGTCAGTAGTGCAGGATGGGTGCGAACACTTTATTCACCCAACATAAGCCAGTGATTGTACAGCAGTGCTGAATTGCATTCTAAAATGGAGTTTAGCTTTAGAACGACCCGTATACCAGCCACATTTTCGCTTGGAGTCGACAAAGAGAGGCAGGTTGCAGTGCAAGCGTTTTCGCTGACACAAACAGCGCAAAAAGCAGATACATGTGCATATTGTGGCACTAAAGGTGTCCTCTGAAAAAGTTTTTCACCTATCATTCAATACAGCTGCGAACAAACCATACGTTTCTTCTCAAGATTGAGGAATCATTTGCATGCAGATGACTATTCTGTTTTATTTTTGATAGTCGCAGTTGCAGTGCTGACGAAGAATGTGAGAGGTAATGATTCGTACTGAGACTGCAAAAGACTACTACTCAGTTGTCCATATCTGTCTTTTTACATTAAGATGTGTTAAAAAGGACTGTGGCTTATGACCAAGACATTTAGTATTTGAGATGTTTGGGTACAAAGTATAAGAAAATTATGACGCAAATCAGACGTGTGAAAGTGAATGATGACAGATGTTAGCATGAATTGTTAACTGGCAGTGTGAAAGAAAATACGTTGCTGCATTTGAATGGCATTTTCTAAATTGCAGGTTTATCATTTGTTTATTTCTCTGTTGGACTCACTGACCATTGGCCCCAATGGTTGGTAGGGTTGCAAAATTCTGGGAATTTTTAAGACTGGAAACTTTTCATGGGAATTGACAGGAATTAATGGGAATAAACTGGAAATTAGCAAAATTGCAGGAACTGGGAATTTAAATGTAGCTGACTAAAAACTCTTGCCGCATAATCTTGGTTAAAACAACTAGATTTAATGCAATTTTAGTCTAGACTGAAATTTTTTCATGCACACAGAACACTGCAGGGTTATCAAGGCTAAGCCCCCTACATGCGCTCCATTTCATGCACAGACCATTTCTTAAATCATGCATACAAAATATCAAAATGTCCATCTTGGTAAATATTCATGTAAATGACATTAAAAATGAAAAATTAAAACATTAATGTGCTGTGTTAATATGCTGGGCAACTATATTAGGCTAAACCATTGTAAAATTGTACAAATGCAACTGACTGAGTAAAATAAGTCTAAAAATGACCCTCCCCCCCACACAATCCCCTCTGATCACCTAAAAGAGGGATTCCCATTCATTTTCTCAGTCACACTTGTCTAAAGTCCAAAGGCTACATCTAAGTTTTGATATTCTAAATACATTGGATCAATGGGATTCAAGTAAATACCAAGGGTTTTTTGATCATCAAACCCTTGTTTATTTTATCGCAGAAGCGCATTGCAAACACAAACAGAAACAAGCTGCAAATACACACAGTTCTGCACACAAACTCTTCTACTGGCCATGTCTGCTATTAGATGTAATCGTGTTATGCAAAAAAATATTGCATTTAAAAAAAGGTACCACTGTGCACCCTCCAGTCCTCTTAAAAACATCCTCTTTCCTTAAAAAACGTAAACTCAGCATTTTGTCCCCTGTTCTTTTTTTACCTTCAGAGCAGTTTACTTCTCAAAATGTTTAGACCTTCACCTGAACCCTTCGGCTTCCTCAAGTGGACCTGCTTCCAGCAGATAAAATGCTTGTTTTGTTAGCCAGTGCTTTCCAAGCTACGAATGTTAACATTAAAAACCTTCAGTTTTTCCCTGCACTTTCAAAAACCAGTGGCATTTGAATTCAAACCGTGGATGAATAATAATTGTCTTATCTGACACAAGTCTAAACAGGTTCTGCAGGACAACAACAAAAACAACGCATCCTGTAAAACAATAACCGAGGGGCCAAAGCAATCTTTACTGTTTCCCTTGGTATTCCTCCTGAGAGGTTGTTCTACGATGTGCTGTGGCCTGATCTGAATCAGACACTGCATCACTTATATCTGACAAATAGATGGCATTCCCATGCAATTTGTTTTAAACTAACTCTTGTGTGACAGATGCACCCCGAGCAAAGACGCCTGTGAGGGAATGTTAATGGAAGAGCTTTTTTTTCACCTGGATTGTTTCTCCCATCATAAAAGCCTGCTTACATGTAAAGTACAGCATAATCATTCAGAAGCACTCATTCAAGGTCTTCCTGAAAAAGAGAACTGGATCTGTTTAAAAGGAGAAATCCAAAGCTTTCTTGTCTTGCGGTGACAATATGGGGTTAATGGAATAGTTCACCTTTAATGAAAGAGAGTGTTCACTTTCTGTGCATTAGTGCTGGGCCTTTTTATGATTTTTTCTACGGTAACATTAATACACCAGTAGGTGCAGCAAGCGACTGTGCTGAATGAATAACAAAAACCTGAATCATCAATTCATATGATTTGTTCAACAACATTAACTGGGGAACAAAACAACCAATTGTTTCTACATTTGAGTCACTGAATCTATTGATTTACACTAACCAATTAATGCAAAACAACACTAAAATCCATTCGTTAAATCATTTACTATAATTTGTTTAAAAAACATTAATTAATTAAAAGCTTTTGAATATCCAAATATGCATACCTTTCTACTCGCTAACCTGATTTTACCAGGTGAAACATGTCCCTGGGTCAACATCGTTGTTGATCCTTGGACAACATTAAAATTAATTGTGATCAGATTTAAAGAAACAGTTTACCGTTTTTGTGAGGTTTAGGCTTACAATCAGTGTTTAGTGCTTGTACATCAGTGTCAGTCATCTATCATTTCCTCTGATTTTAGGCATTACTCATGAGTAAGTGTAGGTTTAGGTGTAGACATGTGATCAAGACTATATTTTCGCATTTAAATGTTGTTGTCAGGATCAAAACGTATATGATGTCAAAGTAGTATACAATTTCAAGTGCAATCAATGTTTTTTTTAGTCAGTGAATCATTCACTCGGCTGATTTGTTCTAAAACATTGACTCATTTATCAAGCATATGTGTTTTAGCAGTTCGTTTAATAATTTACTCCATCGTAAACCATTAATTAATTTCTCGGTGGCTAAAGTAAAAAGTAAAAAACAAACAAAGACATCAGTTACTCAGAATTAGCTTCGTAATGTAAAAGAAATATCACACTCACAATAGCGTCGTTCTAACTAAGCTTCTGCATGGTTTAACAAAAACAGATAATTCAACATGTCTTGCCCTTTCTTATTTACTTGGGAAATAGCTTTTTTTTTAAATGGGACATTGTACTGTACATTATCACAATCTATTTCCTGTTCTTGCTGTTCTCAGAGTTTATTTTACAGTAGCTAAATGCACATACTATATACCTTACTTAATGCAGTCAAGCCAGAGGAGAAATAGGTGGGTAATGACATAAATGAGGAATGCTTGAAAGAATTGCAGCTTGTTTTCTTTACATTTCCTAGCACTATCCTGAGGACATCCCAGTGTGCTAAGTAAGCTCTCGTACCGCCGGTTGTTTTCTTAGGCAAGAAAACAAAAGTGTTTGCCTGAGGGGGAAGCAGTTGTCACCAGGGATATGAGCTGGCACACAGTTAGGGGAGCAATTCCCAATTCTCCTATCAATATTTTACAGTGTATAAACCAGTGAGATGATTTTATGCATGTTTAGGGAACATATTGTCTGTAGGGGTAAATGAACTGGGTGCTGGAAATTAATATTTCAATATGAGATACAATTACCAACAAAAATACATTGCTTTTGCTTCGTGATATCATGAGAGTTGCATTACCCTAATCAAATTAGACATGTTGACTCGTATATTATATTTGAGCTGTGCACTGAACAAAATGTAGACAGTTTGGATACAATTAAGTTTTTTAAGGTTTCAAAATAAGAAATGTAAGAAGAGCTAGATTAAATATTTAAATCAGCGTGGCTTTTCTTTTGATATCAGAGGGAGGTTAAGCAGCAAAAGATCTAGAAGCGCCAGTGCCACTGCCTGACAGCAGGTGGACCTTAAAAGTAGTGCACAGACTCTGTTTATTTTCATCCTAGATCATCAATAACCCTCATTACACAACATGATACCATCTTGTTTTCTTGTCACATAAACAGATGTGTTGAAATCAAAGAGCTATGAGCCATTCTGTGCTACCAGGGCTATGAAGTTGCTTTATAGGGAAAACAAACGGGGTTTGAATAATCTATATCATTTGAGAAAATCACCTGTGTTGGTTATCTGAAACGTGACTCCCCTCTCAGATACAGGATCAGGTCCACTGTTCTCTCTGAGTAATATTGTTTGTAATGCAGCCCAGCAAATGTGCTGTGACAGATGGGACATAAAACCTTAAATCCTCAATTTAAAAGAAAAAAAAAGATGATAAAAAGCAGTGTGAATTTCACGTTTTAGCTTTAGAGGGAGAACAAACGCTATTTCTGGATCATCTAAATGCACTATCAATCTGTCAGAGAGCATGATTTCTAATTGGGTTTTCAGTGGAAATGTTCTTCCAAGATTTGAAACTAAATCGAGGAAATGTGAAAATCTGTCTGATGATGTGACAGCCCTAGGTTTCTATGGATATCTTCCAAAGTAGATACTTTCAAGCCCATCAATCACAACTGACAAGACATTAGTCAGAAATCTTAAAGTAAGCAGATGATACTGTAGTAATTGCTAAGCAGTTGACGAATGGGGGCCTTCAGTGTCAAAGTAACATGTTTTTTTGTCTTGTGACCAAATCACAACAAGCCCTAGATTTTCAGTCTGGCTGTGCAGTGCCCTGCTGGGTGCTTTTAAAGTCATGCCTTTCACAGAGAGCACAACAGGGTTTTGATCAGACAACAGCCCCTCATGTTAAACATGCCCTTCCCTGGTTTAAAGCGCTGTCATTTCTTTTAAAGAACGCTTTCATGATGTCATGACAGCCATTTCATTAAGGACATCATTCCCATTTAAAGCAGCCAGTGGAGTTATCAGAGTACATTCTGATGAAACAGGCCTCTGATAGATCTCCAGAACTAGGCTACGGCTCAAATGAAGAGCAAATAAGTTATTTTTGCAAATTTTTGGCAATATTTGTGTGTTTACTTATGTTGCCCTGTAGGTAAGGGGAAAGGAAGATAACTAATATAAAAAATATATTTATGATATTTTATTATTATAATATATTTTTATTAATATCAAAAATATTTGTATGAATGTCAGCGAATGTAAAACAGGGTCAGTTGTACTGTAACAGTAAGCTATGTAAGATAAGGGGTAAATTGTTGGAAATATTTATATTTCAAATAAAAAAAGAACATAAATTAGTTGTTTAATTAGTATGCATTATTTGACCTCTGTTTCTTCCTGATGTTTATTATTCATATTGTTTACATTCATAAATCAACAAAAATGTCTTTATACTTTAGACTGTGTAGTGAAGCGATTTTTTTATTTATTTTTTATTTATTTTTTTATAGAAACTAGCTTTGTTTTTTTAGAAACTAAATTAATTGTTGATATAAATGATATTTTTGTTGGACTGAACACATTAAAATATTTGTATTCCTCATTCCATTCATGAAGGCTGCAGAGAAATATGAAAGTACTCCCTGCATGCAGTTCCCCAGTTTGTGGTAGCTACTTTGGTACATACTTTATATATCTTTCAGAAGTGGCATTTTCTTTGCCAGCGCCTCTGAGATTCTTTGAAGAAATTTGGCTGCCACTTCAGGTTTTTCAACAAAAAGTATTTCCTGAATTCGGATTGTAAGGTTTTTACTATTTGTTGAGCCACTGGGTATCTGGCACAGTTTCCCCCACAGCTTGAGGGGAAATGCTTCATTTAATAATTCATGCTAA
Organism: Enteromius viviparus; assembly: GCA_032353835.1. Lineage (NCBI taxonomy): Eukaryota > Metazoa > Chordata > Actinopteri > Cypriniformes > Cyprinidae > Enteromius > Enteromius viviparus. Next base: position 8,633,816 of record JAUCNO010000044.1, read on the forward strand.
TCTTTAGCCACATGAATATGCATTGGCAGCTCACCAACATAAAAATATTTTTTTAGATCAGTATATGCTTTGATATTAAACTCATTTTACCTATCATGCAGAAAATTTGCTTTGAAATGCCAAAACAATGTTATGCACTGATTTGTCACTTTTCTCATAATATATATGTATACACAGTGAGATTAATAAGTATTTGATCACCCTGTGATAAATATATATACACAGTAGTCAATATTCGAAGCGGATCAAAACATTTAATCAAAGTTGTCCTAAAATCAAAAACAATACCTATTCTTGTCTTAGGACAACTTTGATAAAAGGTTTTGATCCACTTCAGTTGTTGACTACTGTATATATATATATATATATATATGTGTGTGTGTGTGTGTGTAGGGCGCAGTTTGTATGGGGGGCATGGGGGGACCAATTTTGAGTCAAATGATTCGCAAAACGGGCTTTGAAATCCTATTTGGAATTAAATGATTCGTGATCCGTTTGGAGCGTTTCAAATCATTTTGTGACAATGGTTTAACTGACTCTGTTAATACAATTTCAACACTTTTATTATATAAAATATATATTTTATATATATATACATAAGCAGTCAGTAGCACAGGTATATTTGTAGGAATAGATAATTGTATTGCTCATAACTTATTTATTTTTTTTACATAAAGGTCATTTTCCAAGCAAATACTTTGTAAATTTCCAACCGTGAATTTATGAAAATTAATTTAAGTAATATGCATTGCTAAATACTTAATTTGGACAACTTTAAACATGATTTTCTAAATTTTAGTTTATTTATTTTTTGGAACCTCAATTCTTCATGCTTTTAAATAGTATCTCATATCCTAACAACCAATACATCAATGGAAAGCTTATTTATTTATGATTCAGTCTAATCTTTATAATTAACTGTTTGTTTTTCAGCATGAAAACAACATCGTCCATCGTGACCTGAAGGCAGAAAATATTTTTTACACCACATGCTACTGCATCAAAGTGGGTGACTTTGGTTTTAGTGTTGTCAGTGAGGCTACCGAAACGCTGAACACGTTTTGTGGCTCCCCACCGTATGCAGCCCCTGAGCTGTTCAGAGACAAAAGCTACGTGGGCCGTTACGTGGACATCTGGGCGCTGGGCATCCTACTTTACTTTATGGTCACTGCGACCATGCCTTTCTATGCCGACAACTTAGGCCGTCTGAAACGCTGCATCCTGCAGGGGGCGTACAGCATTCCTCCCTACGTCCCTGAGTCCTGCCAGCTGGCCATTAAAGGCATGCTGAGACCCGTTCCTGTGGACAGGACCACTGTGTCTCAGCTGATGATATGCTCCTGGCTCAGGGGCATCGAATACCCTAAACCCTATCCTGCTTTCAGCGCGACGCCCATTTTCCTGGGTGACCCTGCGAAGAGTCTGTGTGTGGAGGAACATGAAGTGAAGTCAGCCCTGATTGAGCTGGGCATCAGTGGCATGCACCTGCAGAATAACACCTGTACTGACTGTCGCAGCCCAATAACAGGGATTTATCGTATCCTGCTACACCGCATCCAGAAGAGAAGATCCGTGGAAGCCGTAGGATATTCCAGCCTGTACCCAGAAGATTTTGGTACTAAAAAATACCGGGACAACAACGCAACTGCTAAGCACAATCCTTCTGCAGTGTGTAACGTCTTGTAAAGACGGATAATGTGTTTGATGCCACGCGTCAGGAAGTAATGAAGTCATGTGTATGAAATTGTGCTGCTTTTTGTGATTGATTACAAATTACAGCATACCAGAATCAATTACCAAGAACAGTCTTTTACATTTGATCATATTTTTGTAAAATCTGTTTATTTGGTGCTTATCTACTGCTAAATCTAGTACTGTAAGTAATTTAATGACAACACGACAGCAGTGTAGCTCACTTGGTGAAATGAATCTTTTCTCTATTTAGAGAAACAGAAAAAAACAACGAAACAAGTGTAGCCTGATTCCCAAAATGACTCTTACAAGTTGGTTCTTTTTAATGACTCAAGAACAAACATTGCCTCAAATGTTGCCCTATTCCCAAAATAAATGGGCTCTTTTTAACTAATCTAAATACAGTGCAACAAGTGTAGCCCGATTCCAAAATGAATCACTCTTATGAGTCTGTTCTGTTAAACGACTCTAAATACAGTGCAACTATTTTAGCCGGATTCTCAGAATGAATCACTCTTATGAATAATTTATTTTGAACAAATCTAAAAACAGCACAACAAGTGTAGCCGGATTCCAAACTGAATCACTCTTTTGAATCGATTCTTTTAAACGAATCCATATACAGCACGAGTGTAGCCCGATTCCCAGAATGAATCGCTATTATGAATTGGTTCTTTTTAAATAAACCAAAATACTCCAACAAGCCATTATAGCTTCATTAAAAACTTATTAAAAACCTAAAGCACAACCAGTGAATTTTAATTCGCAAAAAGAGTGACTCTGATGAGTCAGTTCTTTTTAGTGAACACAGTGCATCAAGTGTAGCCTGATTCTCAAAACGAATGGTTCTTCTGAGCCAATTTCTTCTTCTTACTTTTTTGAATTATTATAACTGAAAAATACTCTCAAATTAGTCCAAATTAATCAGTTGAATTTCATTGCTTTTATTCTATTTTACAAAACCTGCAGGGTCCGGTGGTCCACTTCTAAAAAAGCTTACATTTAAAATACTTCTTGTTCATTTTGCATATCGCTTCGTTTTATTTTTGTTTTCAACCAAGGCCTCAGACTTTTAGACCTCACTAAAAAATGTTGATACAGCTGCTTTTTATTTAACAGCCTGTATGTTAGCCTCTACAAATTGCATGCTCATTCGGATCAATCACACACATGTAATTCTAATGGAGGATGTTGTTATTTTGCAGTTGATCTTTAAGTGGTCATTTACTGTTGCCAAGTTGAATATGCAGACATGGCCAATACTTAACGGTTAGGAAAACATTTGATACATTGTTGTATCACTGAACACTTGAATGTTTGAGATGTTGTTTATTTGATATAGGCCTAGTCTGAGCCGCAGCTTTTGGCTGAGGGTCATATGCAGTAAATATTTGCAATAAACTGGTTACTGGCTGCTCTGGCCTCGTGTAACAAAGTTCACATGTATTCTTACAAAAGCTTGACAGATTTGATGGACTCCAGTGCCATCTGTTTCTATTAAAATAGCTGAATTGCTACTTGGCAAACAAATCATTTGCTGATCTCAGGCAGGGTTTGCATTAAATGTATGACGCAAAGAATTAAACCCTAATCAGCTGTTAATCCAAATTAGCATGGTGCTTGTGGTATCAGTGATTACTTCATATTCTATAGAACTTATCATCTTTATTTTCCCTGATAAGGGAAACAAGCCATGGCACATTTATATTTGGAATGGAGGAGATCTGCCATGACGCTGTTTTTACAGGCATAATAGAGTTTGGTGCCTTCGACTTTATAAATAATATTTAGAAATACATTTAATGTTATTAAAACTTATTTTACTCTGTGATTGATAATCAATTTACAGTAAAGCGCTGCATGTGATTCGTGCTACTCTGTAAAAGTTCGTACAACCTCACTTGTATGATTGTGGATGATTTGTCTACACCCCAGTGATGGGTAGGTTTAGTGGTGGAGGTAGGTGTAGGTCATTCGTACAAATTTATACGAACTGGCAACTCATAAAACACACGATTTACCAAAAATCATACAAATTCATACAAATGAGGTCGTACGAATTAGCCACCTCATAAAATCTGTGCGAATTGCTGTGAGATCGGGCTCGATTTGTTACATGATTGCATGTTAATATTTACAGCTTGTTGTTTGAGACAAATATATTGTACTTTGTTAATATGATACGTATTTCACATGCTATATGAAAATACATTGTATTATATTTTTGTATTTGGCATGAATTGTATCCTGGATTTTTGAAGTTTCTAAGTTTCAATAAAAGTATATACAGTACATCGCCTGTTTACTGTACATCTCTATAATGCATGAAAACAGGTGTGTCATGAAAATTCAAGTGCTTCAGAAACATACTGTGGTTTAAAAAAAACATCTCGTTGAGCAACATCTCATCAAAAGTCATGTATTTTCTTATGTAACCCAATACATTTTGTTCTGTAATGAATTGGGAAAGCACACAAAACACATCAGACTAATCTAAATAACCAATTAAATCAGTTTATTTTTAACTGGATCCTCTTAATTACTCAATATCCAATGCAAACAAGTGTGGGGCTGGATTATCTGTCCTTAGATTTTTCAAGCCAACCAATATATCGTCCCAGTCAACCCAAAAAATACAAACTTGCTGTTCCTGATTATTGCTAAGCACGTAAAGTTTAGACTTTCTTATCATGAACATCTTTCAAATAACAGCCTATATTCACAGCAACTGGACCCTTGAGTAAACATCTTTTCAAATCCTTCTTGGACGTGCAAAGCATGCCAGAGATTTACTGTCTTTGGAACAAACTGTCTCTTTTTCTCTCTTTGTGAATTCATTTGTCCTCGATTTCACAACACTTTTGCACTTCCTGCATGCTACTAGTTTGTGCTTGCAGTGTTTATGGTTATTTCAAAGTGATTGGCAGTTTGCTGGCTGATATGGATTTTGCAATCCTCTCTTGGACGCTCATTTCAGACTTGTTCACACCTGCTTTGGCACCAAAAAGTGCAATCGATGACGAGTGAAGATGACAAAAGATCGCTGATGCGCTTCGATATCTGCCACCTACCATATATTTCACAATATTAACAGGTAGTTTATCTTTTGTTTTGCATTTAGATATATCCTTAGATCTTTATCCCGTAGTCTTTCTAAATCATAGGATGTGTCAAATATAAAATAAAAATGTAAAATAAGAATGAATTGGTTGTGCTCACATTCAAACACCTCCACCACCTCACTGATAGTTCTATAAAATCTGAGTAAACTATAGACCAGGGGTCACCAAGTTCGGTCCCTGCAGAGTTTAGCTCCAACTTGCCTCATCTCCTGCTTGGAAGTTTCAAGTATTCCTACATAGTAAGACCTTGATTAACTGCTTCAGGTGTGCTTGATTGGAGCTAAACTCTGCAGGACTCCGGCCCTCCAGGACCGAACTTGATGACCCGTGCTATAGACCATACATAAATAAATAAAATAACAAATGTAATAAAATTAATACAAATAAATATTTATAAATTTGGGCCTGAAATGTATTAATTAATGATACTGAAGAAAGTGAAAAAAAACTTGCTTCAAAAATCCATAATATAAGATTTCTTATCATAATATACTTTATTTATTATTATTCCTCCATCCATTTTCATTAACTTTAGCACAATTTGTCAAATGCATACTCCAACACACATAGTGTGCACTTTAGAGATTTAGTAACGTTGTTTCAAGAGTTCACGCTTTCCTTGTAATAAAGAAGCAAATTTGGCAGGCTGTTTGAAGAGCGAGCCAGGAGAATGGCGAACCCTGAACCCTAATGGATGGAACCCTAGCGTGGGCAAGAGTTCGGCGTTCGGCTCGTTCACCCTCTGCCCCCCAAAAAAGCTTTGAAAGGACAGCAGCCAAATTTGGGCGCCCAAAAAGAGCAGTGATAGTGGATGCTGGACGAATAATAGGAGGATTTATTATTTTAATAATAAAATATAAAAAATAATTTATTATAAAAAAAATATTTATTATTTTAAATCATCTATCCCCCTAGGAAAGAGGCCAGGTTGGCCTGGGCGTCCGATAATCTGTTGGAGAAGCAGAGACAAATATTAGGAGGTGGTATGGTGTATGTGTAATAAAACAACATGGAGTAAGGGGAGGTTGGGCGGGGGTTGGACTTGGGTGGTTGAGGGGGTGGAAAATTGGTGGAGGGAACTTCTGCAGAGGTGGGATAGATGAGAAAGACCTCTGCGGAGGAAAGGGGATGGTGAGCCTCTGCTGAGGAGGGATAGGAGAGAGAAAGACTTCTGTGGAGGTAAGGGGATGGGGAGCCTCTGCGGAGGCGGGGTTGGAACCTCTAAGAAGGTTTGGAGACCTCTGCGGAGGTGGGTTAGCATTCAGAGGAGGGGAGATAGAGGAGAAGATTGTTTATTTTTGTGATGGAGTCTGAATCGGGTCTGTGCTTTGGGTGGGGCTGGATAGGGTTAGCATGGCTTGGAGAATAGATGTTGGGTCTAGTTGGATGTTGTTTCTGAAGGCCTCGGAGGACCAGCGGCCTAGGGTTTGGATTTGGTGGGGAGCTAGACTTCTTTTGGCGGCTGTGGTGGCGGCTCCTATTCTAAAGGAGTGGGAGGAGAATCGGTCTGGGTTGACTCCGGATCTTCCTAGGATGGACTTAAAGTCAAGTCAAGTCACTTTTATTTATATAGCGCTTTTAACAATACAGATTGTAGCAAAGCACTGAACATTACCAAATAG
>JAUCNO010000044.1:8640351-8662984 GCA_032353835.1 Enteromius viviparus
AAACAATACCTATTCTTGTCTTAGGACAACTTTGATAAAAGGTTTTGATCCACTTCGAATGTTGACTACTGTATATAATATAAGAATAATAGGTGAAACATCTATCTGACATGGTGTTAAACTTTACTCTACGCTTAAAGATATGATAGCAACTTACAACATACACATAAATTAACAAATAAATTAATTGACATCAGACACCAGGCACCTGGGAAATGTGAGTTTTTTTTTTTATAGTTCCTGTTTTTTTTAATTTTTTTTATAGAGGACTTAATAGACAAGTAATTTAATTTGTTTTGTAGTACTCTGGAAACTCAATACACCTTTGCACTGTGTCTCATCTTTAATGAGGCATTGGCAACACAAGGTATCCAGATAAGCATGACTGGCCTTGACCGACACAAACATGCGTTTCACCCTTGCTGAGTGAGTGAGTGAAATCTATACATCATATTGATTCTCACCTCTGGGTCATAGCGGTTACGCTCCACATCAAAGGTCTGACACTACTGTAACAACAATCCAACAGTGCTGCACAATTACTTCAGTCAGAAACTCAATTCACAATTCTAACCTTTTTTATCAGAATTGCGAGATTTAAAGTCACAATTAAGAGTTTAAAGGTCAGAATTGCGAGATACAAAGTCACAATTGCGAATTATAAAGTCAAAGTTGCAAGTCAGAAATGTGAGAAATGAACAATTCGCAATTCTGAAAACATAGCAGTCTTTTTTCCGCTCAGAATTGAACTTGGACAATTGGACAAAGTTGACAATTGCAAGTTTATATCATGCAATTGTGGGAATTTTTTTTTTTAAGGTTTATATTGAAAGGAAATGAACCCAGAAACATAGCAAAACATAAATAAAAACGCAGTTTTGCCGTCACAATCATAAATTACATAAAATAAAATAAAATAAAAAAGTTAGTGAAGTTATTTGTACTAATATTAATTGTAATAATATTTCACAGTATTCCTGATCCAATAAATTAAGCCTTGATGAGCATATACAGTAAGATGAAAAAAGCCTTACCAACCCCAAAGTTTTCAAACAAAACTCTAATGTGCAGAACATCACTTGCAAGCTTGAACTTTTCTCATAGCTTTATTTAGATTACAAACAATTAATGAGGTAGGAAGTGTGTCACACCCATGTGAGGAAAACAAATGCACTACTGCTTGACTAAATATAAAAGAGCAGAGGTTATGGTGGTTATATAATTACATATATACTGTATGTTCTCAGCTCAACTCCCTAATGACCCAAAATATGTTGAGTGGGAGAACGCTTGCCTCATTTGTGTTTATTGCCAACTTCAGCAAATTTATTCACTGACCTTATTTCTGGCTGCATTTGTTTACCTGATGATTTTCAATTCAAATAATTATGGCTCTACTCATATCTTTTAATATCTAATTTGTTAATACAGAAGAGACGAATACCAGATGCTCCAGCAGGTATCCACTAAGAACACTGCAATCTATCCGCTCACTTAAAAATGGAGGACGTCTCGGTTCGCTTCAAATCATTTTAAATATAACACATTATCCCCTTTGAAAATCCAGCCACACACTGTGAAATGGCAGCGGCAGTGAATTGCAGCAGAGGATTTTCTATAATCATATGGTGTTCTAAAACAAACACAGATGAGATTGAAGAGTCCTAATGACATTTCAGACACATTTAACAAGAGGGCTGTGAATTGGAAAGGATCTCTCTAACCTGATTTGCAGAGATGAGCCTTCCTTGTTAAGAGGTAATGTCCCATTTGTTATGCAATAAAGGGAATATGCGATTGCTCTCCAAAACGCTAGGGCTTAATTATATGTAATTAGGCACGTTGCTTTGGGTTGCTCGTACGAGGGGCCAACCCCTGGTTAAAAATGATGTTGTAATAACTCTGAACATGACAATATTAACATCCCAGATAAAATTATTTTAAAAAATGCAGTGTGTCTGTTTCTACGGGTTGTGAATGCTTAATGAGGAAGGAAACGTCATAGAAAGAGGCAATACTGTGCAAATGTGTTTTCGTCAATGTGAAAATGCAAATGCATGCATAAATTGAGGACAAATACAGACCTGTTGGGCCCTCGCTTTAGCTGGAGAGTTTCGCTTCAATAACATCTCAGAAAAATATGCGGCTACTCTGATATAAACGAGTCTCTTGATGAATTTTAATCTGCTGAACAGCAAATGGAATACAATTGTCATGAACCTAGATCATTTCACACCCAAAGCATTGAAAAAGCATTTAGTAGTTTTATAGTTTTTCTTTCACATTTAAGTTTATTTATTTATTTTTTTTACCCTTTCCCAGCTGCCTTAGCTTCTTTAGGGGCTTTGCAAAGCTGGGAAAACATGTATCGAGCAGTGCTTTATGAAAATAAATTAATTTGTGCATTCATCCAGGAGATATTTACCATGCTTGACCAAAAGAGCACCACTTTAATTGTCACTGGACTTAACTGAAAACATACTTTAACCTACTTTTTGCTTGTCGTGGACTCACATGAATAAATATTTGCACCTCTGGAGAGGAGAGCCTCAGGGATTATGCTAGTGCATGGTGCAATACGGCATTTAAGGGTAGAAGTAACACTCAATGTTAAGTGCGTAATCCCTGATCACAGGTGCACTGTGCTTCATCTGGTATGTGGTGAGAGAAAAATGAAAAGAAGTCTTAGAGAAGATGAAAGAGAGAAAATGAGAGAGAGACAGAGGCAGAGAGAAGGAGAGATACAGTGAAGGCGAGAAAGCCAAACTGACAGCTGTTAGTTCCAGAAAGGCACAGCATGCAAATGTTTCCCTAGGCAGGGAGGGATGGAGTCAAGGAGGAGAGTCTATTTATTTGTTTATTTATCTGTAGCACTGCACTGACGTGATAGTTTGCTAAAAAATGCAATTCCACCCTTATGTTTTTCCGAAAACCAGTACGAGTTTCCACCCGTAGAGAAAAGAAGAAAGTTAAGAAATACAGTTAATGGAAAGTAAAGTTCTCCATTGTGTATTTGTGTTACCACTGCGGAATTGTGAAGTCACACACACACACATTGTTTTTTTGTGGTTTACAGAGACTCTCCGTAGACATAAAGGTTTGTATACTGTACAAAATGTGTTTTTTCTATTGCCCTAAATTAACCCTGTGCCTAACCCTACACCTACCTACTCTTTGAATTGTGGGGACTTTTCTATTACTTTAATACTGACTAAAAACATTTTCTATCCCCTTAACTTCCCCTTACAGAAAACGTGTTTGCATTGCTACACATTCAGTTAAACGTAATTTAAAGTTTTTAATAATATTTTTAACTGCAGGTCTTGGGCCTGTCCCAACAATGACCAAAAAAAAAAATGATATACTTGTTTTAGTAATGTTTTACTATCCTTGTGGGGTCATTTGGTCCTCTAAATGTAGTATTAACAATGTAGCAAGCATACACACACAAACACACACATAAAAAATACTATGTATTAAAAAACAGTATAAATGATTTGGTTGGGACTTTGAGTAAAAGTCTGGAATTCATTATTTATGGAAAATCATGACATTTGACCTAGCTATCCTTTGGCACATTTCTGAGAGTAGTACTATTGTCCGATTGACTAATACACAAAACCGGACTGAAAGATTCATTCATAATTCACTTACTGATTCACTGAGCTGGTCACAACTGCTAACAGCACACTAAAGTGGGACATCATAAGGGGAAAACAGCTTAAAAGCTGTCAGATTGCTTCTCTTTTATTGTGACTTTGTACCTTTTTGAAACTACAGTCATATCATAAATTGGTCTGAAATAACACGAGGCTGAGTAACCGCTGACACAACTTTCATTTCTTGCTAAAGTATTTTTTGATGGTGCTTCTATATTTGCTCAGCTCTACTTTGTGTCTTTGTTGTCTAGAATCTGTTCACTAAGAGTTTAAAGCAGTTCATAACAGCACTGTGTTGCAGCAGCTGTGTCATATCCTAGACTTTATCGTGTTTGATAAAGGATCGTGCTCCATTGCTTTTTATTCTTGTCGCTTACTTTGTGTAACCAATGTTCTGCTGTCTTTTTACAAGCTAATTCTTCCAACACTGTTTTAGCTTGCAACAAGCAAATAACTACAGCAATCAATCTCTTTAAGTGAAAGGTTTTTACCTCTCCCTCTACTATGACATTATATTGATCATGTGTAAACAGCATGCATTATTAATTTGCAGCCACACAATAGAGAAATCGATGCCGAGATCTCGAGCAGGGGATTCACACAAAGCTTTGGCTTCGAGACTTTGCTTTGTAAACTTTTTGCAGGGAACATTTTTTTTTTCTTGGAAAAAGTATTTCAGAAGGCTGCAAAGAGTTTTATTCTCTAACCGTCGAAAATGAAAGCTTGACTTTCTAACTGAAACTTTTTGAACAAGGTATGGAGTTACATAGATTTTGACAGCTCTTATGCCAAAGCTTATATGAAGGCTGTTCTACAATCAACAGCGCATGACTTCAAATTAAACACCATATGTCCACATCCTGATGTATAACATCCTGTCATTACATTTTATGCCAATCATAGCCTCATTTGCATGCACTATCTATAAAACACTGAATAAATTGCTTTCAGGACGTTTATCTCTCTTTCTCATTGTATTCAATTTAATCACCGGCCACTCCAGGAAGGAGACTCTCTTAAATACCCTGATATGTACAGTCACCTGGGACATTTATTAATGGAGAAATCACATCTCACATAAGATTTTACTGGATTTATCAACTGTACCCTAGTATCAAAGTGAAATGTAGCCACGTCTAATGAAATAAACTAGCGGTAATTGTGAGCACTCTGGTGGCAATGAAAGTTAATTACTGCCTGAACAGATGACAAGGAGATATATAATACCCGGAGAGAGCTATTGGTTAGCAATTTCATTCATTGAAATGACAGTTGCTTCTGATATATTTCTAATTTATAAAAAAAAAAAAATCCCCAAAATTCTTCAGTCAGAAATGATTTAGTCGCTAATGGAGAAAGATCCTTTTAGCTCCCGTAATAGTGACATTGGGCAAAGCGAACTGAACCATGCCAACCACCCAGGCCTTGACCTTTGACTGACAAACGTGTATGTCTTCATTAGTGTGGAAAACTTTAGGGGAAATGGTCGAACGAGAGACAGACCATTCCGCTTTAAGAGGAAAGGGCTGACAGGAAAGCAAGACACATTAGCTTCGGTCATTAAAAAGGCTTTTGCGGTTCCGATTTTTAGAGAAAATGAATTCCACTGTGATGCCTTTTAACTTTTGTCAGAGCCCAGTAAGAGTTGGCATTAGCGGTTATGCTTCATAATAATAACAACATTAAAAAAACATTATACATTAGATAATGTTTCATAAATCTTAATGTACATTAATACAGATGGAAATGTCTTAAAACTTGAATTATATATTTTCATATACGTATCTATGACATTCTGGGGGAAATTCTAGTAATTTATAATATAAATGATACTATTATGTAAAATTATATATTAACGTTACTCATTTCTTGGCTGTGTGATCCTTGGTGCTTTTTAAAACCTGGCAAGTTTATCATTATTTTCGTAATCGGGTATATGACATTGTGAATTATGAACTATCCGTATTATCTATATTTTGGAAAACAATATAATGCCTTTATGACAGGAAAAGAAAAGGACCACTATCTCATATAATGGTTGCCCCCAGTTCAACGTCAAAATCGATCAACCAAATTGATCACATTTGATTAAAGAGCAGGTAATTATTACTGTGCAAAGCTTTTGTTATGAAACCGCAGATAGCATATAGTCTGAAATATACATGTATGCATTTGGAAAGTGATGTATTAAAAGATTAATTCAAATTGGGGGTTTGGGTTGCAACCAAAAAAGAAAAGGAACATAAATCTGTTTTGGTAGATTAGAAGAGCAATGCTATGCAAAAAAGAATTATTATAATTTAATAATAATTTAACTTTGCATAGTATGGATTATTAATAAAAATATTTAAAAGGTAGTGAAAAGGTGTTTGCCGCCCCAGCAGAAGCTAATGGGACCATACTAACCAGACAAACCTTGATGTCTTGTCTAAAGTCTGGGAACTAATGTAAAGCAAAATTCATTAAAGGTGACATCATAAAGTGCTATAATCAAATGGTTAAATGCTATAATCAGGTCGCTGGTGCATCTACCAACCAGGAAAAGTAAAAAAAAAGAACAACCCATTATTTATTTATTCATTTTTGGGCAAGCCTTTCTCTGCAAGGTGCTCTGATTTTCGTTTCCCCAATGATATAGAAAGGGAAATTCCTGCCCCTTATCTTCAAGTTTCCACCCACGGTGTCGCCATTATGTTTTTCCAAGTGACAACAGTGTACCAGCTCTAAGTTTAAAAGCAAGGTAGTCATTGTTTTTGGCACTGATCACTATTTAGTCCCAGCCTCAGAGGAGACAAGTGAGCAGTGATTTTATTTATTTTTTTACTGTATATTATACTGCTGCCAAATATATCTAATATAAAGATATGATTTTTCCCCCAGCTGTTAATGATTACAGATACAGTACAACTGACTGTCATTGGTGTTTGGTGATGAGTTTTTGGCACAAGGTCTGCATTTACTGTAAAGTCATTCCAGAGGAGTCAAGTTCTTCCACGCTGACTGAATCATTCATTTTTTAACCTTGCCTTATACGAGGCATTATCATGTGAGAATAGAAAAGGGTCCTCTGAACAGTTGCTAGAAAATTGGAGGCACACAATTTCAAAGAATATCATTATGCAATCATTATGATCTGTACTTACGGAATTACTAAAGTAGTCAAACCTGTTCTTTAGAAGGGGGTGTACCAATACTTTTGATGTGTTGCAAAAAGGGGCACAATAGGTCTCCTTTAAACCACTACATAAAACCTCAAAAAAATATGTACTTCTGTGCACTTTTTGTGCAGCATTGTTTTTACAGTATGTGTGTTTTGCCACAATTTTAAAAAAAAATTTCCACTAAATGATGCTAAAGCACAGGTCCAATACGTGAACCCTGGAACATTTATTACGTTGATATAGGTATGTATTGGATATGTGTGACGCTAGCATTCAAAAGCATCAGTTTTCAAAAATCCCAGCTCATTAATATTGTGTTAAAGTGATAACATGATATTCTTCAACTAATTGTTTGATAAATTAGGCTTTATTAATCAAAATTCTATACATTTGTGTGAAAAGGAATAAAAGGTGTCAGAGTTTTACTGCCTCTAGTATTTCTTTTGGAAACTGCATTAATATGTATTTATTGGTACGTATTTCATGTCTCGCTAAAAAGTGCACGCAGGTACATTTATGCCATGAGAGGTAGATAAAACCTCATTTTTTTGTTTTATTAAATCAGGATTCAAGGTGTGGTAGTACAAGGCTGTGTTTACAGATAAATGCACTTTCAGACTGATAGCCGTAGACTTGTAGGGTTGGCACTATATTAAATTTTTAATGGAAATAAAAAACGAGTCAGTGAAGGACAAAAGTACAGTGTGTTCAGTACTGTAACTGTCAGCTGTTTAGCTGACCAAACATCTTTCAGAAAAAAAAAAGTAGAAGAAAAAGAGAAAAAAAAGCAGACCATATATTTGTGATGTCCTGGGCTGTTCCAGTTCACCATTTGCGGTGACATTGAATTTATGTTTGTTAAAAGTGTATTACAAAAAGGTTGAAAGCACTTTCCGTTTTTGTGTTTTTCTTTCTGTTGCATGGTTGTACCTGATCACAGAGTACAAATGAGTCACAACAGTACTAATTGGAAATATAAAATGGAATTCCTGCCTTGGAAAGGTCATTACAAGACATTCCTATTACAGTGCATTCACAACACAAGCACACAAATAACGAGCCGAATCCTATTGAGGGTATCAGTGCAGCTCTGTCATTATCAGATGAATGCACAACAGAAACAGGGAAATGCACAGGACTGTGGGAAGATGTCATTAATAATCGGCATCACCTTTTGCTGTTTAATTGATTTGTTTAATTAATTCAGCCACACATATTGAGTGAGCACACAACAGTCGCATTGCTCTTTTGGACTGTTAAATGGCAAATGGTTTGTTTGCCGTCACGGAAGTGAATTGCGCCGTATGCTAATGTGGAAGGCAGATCATTTGTTTCAGGCTTTTAATGAAAAGAGCTCATCAAGAGGAGCCAAGGAGTCTGTTAATTATCCCCTGTCCATTTTTTACTCGTATTGAAGCATCCAAGGGTAAACAGAAAATGATCTAGATCATTATGATTGGTATGGTTAGTTTATGAGGCGCTAGCTCCTTTTTTTAGTGCACAGTCCTTGCAGGGGTAAATTGGAATTTTGAATACATAAGCTATGTATATGAATGAATATACAATCATTAATTACTACAGACCTGAGCCATGGTAGCATCATATTTAATTTTTGACAGAAATGTAAACAAGGCTGTTGACAGAAGTATATTGTGTTCAGTTAGAGGACTATATGGAATAAATAGTCTATAAAAATGCATGGAAATGTTTAGAAGGGATCTAAGGGATCTAGGAACTTCGTACAGTGCATGCTGTTTTTAAAACTGTAAGTCCATTTCTCACAGCTTTGTTTTCATCCAGTAATGCAAAAGAAAGAAGACTTCATATCTTAAAGGTGCTCTATGCGATGTTGCAGGATTTTAGCTCGATTTAATTTTTATCTCAAACCTTATGCATCACCCCTTGATCGTCTTGCTGTCTGTCCTCTGAACACACT
This sequence comes from Enteromius viviparus, assembly GCA_032353835.1. Taxonomy (NCBI): domain Eukaryota; kingdom Metazoa; phylum Chordata; class Actinopteri; order Cypriniformes; family Cyprinidae; genus Enteromius; species Enteromius viviparus. Next base: position 8,649,108 of record JAUCNO010000044.1, read on the forward strand.
GGGGAAAAAAACCTGGTCTCGAAAGACAACACAGAGGCTGCAATACCAAAACAAACAAACCTCTTTTTGAAGATTGGTTGATCGAAATGCAGTGTGTAGAGTTTTAACAGTGATTAAAACATCTTTACTTGGTTTAATTTGTACAAATGACCACACTAACCCACCCTTGACCTGCTCGTTACAAAAACTGTGCAAAATTATGATTTACTGTATATGTTTTGAGCACATGAATTCTCTGGGTTCAAACCTATGATCACATGATCATATCTTGACTTATAACACATCTCTCTACAAACTGAGCTAACCCTAAATCGCATGGCCGAGGGTTGTTGGCCCTGTTTATTAGGTTGTTTTGATATCTAAAAAAAAGGGAAGAAGAGAGTGGTCTGTTGGCAGGAAGATGGAGGGATAGGAAAATGACGAAGTGGAGGAACAGATGGGTGTACTCGCACTTCCCACTGAGAATCCAAATCAAAGGAAAAATAACACCGCCAACATCCCTTAGTGCTGAATCATCACGCTTCAAACTGTGGACAGAGAAAGAGAACACAAAATAGGAAATTCTTCTCCATTGAGATCAAAATGTCCTTGGTGGACAGCTCCTTTTTGTTCGATTTAATTTAGATTTTTTTTTTTGCCAGCTGACTATGAAGTGACAGATCTGCCGAATGGCCCATTCATTCCCAGAAGTGCTCTTAGCATGACTAGCTTCCCTTCACAAATCAATCACTGAAAGTTAATTAGGCAATACTGTCTCAAACCGCCTCTCAGGCATATCAAACTTATTTTCTGACCTAATTGTCACTTTGATGACATGTTTAAGGCGAAGAATTTCAGTGTTTGACATTTCATTAGCTGCATAATTGGAGCAGTTGATTAGACTGACTTTGATACTCAGTGGATCTGCTCTGATCTTGTTCTCCTTAGACACCTTTTCACCAGCTTTCTGGCACTGGTGGGAACTTGTCATCTGCTGGAGCTGAAGTGTCAAAACACTGCCTTTTTTATCAACGCTCTCTGTGAGTTTTACGTAGTCACATCCAGCAAGCCTGTAGCTGGAAGTACATTATTCATGTTGCCCAAAAGCCCTCTCAGAACTCTGTTGTGCTCCTCGCAGGCTAGGAAGAGCTTGTCATTGTTAAAATGTATTGTCCTTGTTAAAACATGGCTTTCTGCTAAGAGGAAAATGGTGATCGTTTTTATTGCTCATTGGATGCGTGCAACCTTTTATGAAAACTGGGTCAAGTGGCTTTCTAAAATCTTTTTCTTTCTGCATGTACAAGAGCCTATATCTTTACAGCCTTTATGCTCAATAAGTCTCTGCCTCTTAAGCTGCATATGATGTATACAGTAACTTCAGAGAATAATTATAGTGCTGGTTGAAATTTCTTATTTTCTTGCAAGGCTGCAGAATTCAAAAAGTTCTTTAGACTGACCTACAGTGGACAGAAGGCTATGAAGAGAGAATATAGAGTGTGGTAACCTTTCTTTGGTCCTCTACAAATGGCAAGAGATCAAAAAGTAGTGTATTGGAATCATGAAACAATCAGCTGTAACTCACTTCAATCATAAAAATCACAAAATAATTATAATAAAAAAGATAGAAAAGCTACATTTACTGGAGCGTTATCTCCAGTGATTTTATAAAATCTTTTAATTAAAAAAAAGACCATATCTCTATATGCTTTATACTGTAAAAATCATGTGTATTCAGATTTATTTACTGCAAATAAACAGATCGAGATTATTATTAGGTATATATTAACTTTTAATGCACTGCATTCTGCTCATAATGCAATCAGCTACTAGCAATTTTTGGATGTTTACGTAAAACGAGAAGAGAAAACATTCAGGAATTCCCATTGGAAAGAATTTTCCTGTGTTGTTCTGCTGGCACAGATTTCCTGCTGGCTTCTGTGTGGTTTAGAGGTGATCAATTCACACTGCCGTATGAGAAATGTAATGCTTTCTACTGCTACAATCTGACAGGAAGAATCCTGTCTGCTCAGCTGAGCCTCTGACAGTCACTGAGTGGACACTGACAAATACATCTGACGGCTCTGATATAAAACATATCTCTCCTGACTTGCTTTATATAGTATGTGTAGAGTATGTTTTACATATTTTACATGTTTTATATACGAATGCATATATAAATACTGTTTTAAGCCATGTACACTGTCTGGAATTGTAATGATTTCATTGTTCTTTTTTTCTGAAAACTTTACCTCAGTGTCTCCGGCAGAACATGTGTATACATAAAGCATGAATTTCAAAGGGTCAGCACAGGTAAACACGTGTGTGTAACAGGGCGAAGGAAACTACATCTAGCTACGGCTGACTCACAGTGTATAATTGGATATGACAAAGTTCAGCGTTCCTCGAGGGGGAGATTAAAAACACATCAGTGAATGTAGCCCCTTGGAAATGAATTGATTATGACAGAAAGCCTTGATGAATAATAAATTTGGACATTATCCTGAGAAATAATGCCTTAGGTGCCCAGCATACTGGTGAGAGGTCCAGGACAGTGAGAAAAGGGAAATGCAAACAAAAGGCCAATACAGTTTCTCTCTCTCTCTCTACCTTTAGCAAGAAGCACATACATGATTATCTTTTTGCTGAATTTCTTAAAGTGTTGTCATTATCAGACAGTAGAATCCAAGACTCAACCTTCATTCATGCATATCATTCAGAACTGATTCACTGACTCAAAACTAGTCATTGAATCATTCACTCAACCCTTTTTGTTAAAAATGGGTTAATATATATAGCAACAAAAAAAAAAAATATTTGTAACCGAGTTTCTCTCTTTATATGGTTAAACTTGTTTTCTTTTTTTATTTTTATTTGCTGTTATCTGTAAATTTAACTAAAATGCAGTGAATACCTGTATTTTCCATGAGTCGCCAGTGGGTGGCGTTGTGTGCATTATGCTTAAAAAATGCACATGCATTGTTTTTCAAGAGACATTCTAGATGATTCAGGGATCAGTGCAAGAGAGATGCGCACTCTCCGTAATGGGTGATATTTAAGACCATCCGATGGTAAATATATAGTTCCTGGTGGTAAATCTAAATCCCTGGTCACATATGTATTAGCGATTCACACATTTGTTCAGTCGATTTTTTTTTTTTTTTTTTTTTAACAACAATTTTATTGTCAAAGATTGTGCAAGTTATGACAACTGTTACATTTTTCCCCAGCCATTATAACAACAAAGATGAAAGAAAAAATAAAATAAAATAAAAATAAATTTAAAAAAAATAAATAAATAAATAAAAAAAATAAATAGATAAATAAATAAAAAAATAAAGTACAGCAATAGATTGTCTATATAGTTTCAATGTCCATCAACTCCACAAAAGAGTCACTGTCTAGACTCTCCAAAAAGTTATAAAAAACTCTCCAAATTGACCAAAATAAATTAAGTTTGTTCTTTAAGAAGTAAGTAATATTTTCTAAGGCAAGGCACGAGGTCATACCTTTTATCCATTGAGACACACTAGGACTTTGTTCTTTTTTCCAAGAACATGCAATTACACGTTTAGCCTCCAACACACATAGAGTAAACAATAATCCTTCATTTTTAGTCATTTTAAAGTTCAGAGGACAAATATGCAATATGCACAACCTGGGATCAAGAGGAACTACTTTACCAATGATTTTACTTATAATATTTAGAATTTTGGCCCAAAAGCAGTTAACTTTAGCACACTCCCACATACAATGGAATAAAGTTCCCTTCTCTTGTTTACATTTATAACATGTGTCAGGAATATTTGGGTTAAAGTGATGTAACTTAGCTGGAGTGATATATTGTCTACTTAACCATTTATACTGAAGTAGTCTCAAATGGGAACTCATTGTCTGAGTTTGGGCTTTTAGGCATGCAATTTGCCATTCTTCCTCAGTTATGTCAGCCTGTAGGTCAGAACGCCATGCTTTAAGTCTGTCATTAAATGATTCTTTAGATTTAGCCACAAACTGTTTATAAAACACAGACACCTGACCTCTACCTCTCAAACAGTCAAGTGTAATTTTTTCCAAAGTAGAAAGGGGAGGCTTATTCAAACTTTGGCCTTGTCTTGATAGAATGAAACTTCGTAACTGCAAATACTTAAAGAAGTGTTTTTGCGGAATTCCAAACCTTGTTCTAATTTCTTCAAAAGACATAAAATTCCCTTCATTGTAGAGATCAGACACTTTACTGATACCTAGAATTGACCAGATTTTAAAACCTGGATCGGCTCTGCTAGGACGGAAATTTTCATTCCCAAAAACTGGTGAAAATTGCGACAGCTGTGGTAGTTCATCTAAATGAGCAAGAGCCTCAAACCAAACTTTTATAGTATTTCTGGTATATGGATTTTTAGTACCTTTAATTAACTGCTTAGGATCAGCTGAGTATAAATATAAGTTTAATGGAATTGGAATAGAGTAGGCCTCTATAGATACCCAGCTCGGAGAGTTATCTTTCTCAAAATAAAACATTCCTGCTCTAATTTGAGCTGCCCAGTAGTACCATTTTAAATTTGGTATGTTTAACCCCCCTCTGTCGTAAGGCAAATACAGCAAAGAAAGTCTGAGACGAGGGCGTTTATTGTTCCAAATAAAATTTGTGAAAGTTTTTTTCATTAAGTCAAAAAAAGAAGACTGTGGAGGGAGGGGGATGGATTGGAAGAGGTATAGCAATTTAGGTAAGACTGACATTTTTAATATATTAACTCGGCCAATTAATGAAATAGGGAGTTTTGTCCATCTGTTCAGCAGACCAGTTATAGAATCGGATATGGGTTTATAATTTGCTGATACAATTTCATCTACATTTGGTGTGATTTTAATCCCAAGGTAGGTGAAACCTTCTTGTGAAATTATAAAGGGTGACTGAACTGGGGGATGAAGTCTTTCTTTTTTATGGAGGAACATCAACACAGATTTAGAGTTATTAATTTTGTATCCTGAGAATTCTCCAAATATTTCAATCAGATTCAACAATGCTGGGATAGACTCCTTTATATTGGAAGAGAATATAATTATATCATCTGCATACAGTGAAATGCGGTGTTCTAAGGAGCCAATTGTAATACCTGAAATATGTTTATGATTACGGATTGCCATAGCCAATGGTTCTATCGCCAGAGTGAAAAGCAATGGAGAGAGCGGGCAGCCCTGACGTGTTCCCCTGTAAAGCCTGAAAGGGGCAGAGATTGTTCTATTTGTTAATACCTCAGCTGAAGGGTTAGCATACAGGATCCGAACCCATTTCATAAACTTATCTCCAAACCCCATTCTCTCCATAGTTTTGAACAAGAACTGCCATTCAATCCTGTCAAATGCTTTTTCAGCATCTAATGACAGTAGTGCATTATCGCAAGTATTAGATTTCTCATGTAGTATATTTAATACTCTGCGAATATTATGCAAACCTTGCCTCCCCCACACAAAGCCGTTTTGATCCATGTGGACAATCTTGGGCAAATATATTTCTAATCTCTTTGCTAGCACCTTACAAAGAATCTTTAAGTCATTATTTAGAAGAGAAATTGGTCTATATGAACCACAATCAGTTGGGGTCTTGCCAGGTTTTAAAAGCAGAGTGATCACCGCTGTATTGAGAGAGGGAGGCAAAGCTCCATTATTCAGGGATTCTTGATACATTTCCAAAAGGGGGCAAGTTAATTTATGAGCAAAAACTTTGTATAACTCTATTGGTATGCCATCAGGTCCCGGGGTCTTCCCTCCTTTCATATTGGTAATGGCCGATAATAGCTCCTCAGACTTTAGGTCATCTTCAAGTGTTGCCATAAACTCGAGATCAGTGGACCTAAAGTCCAATGCATCCAGGAAGGTTTTTTGTCTCTCTGCGGCACATTCCGAATATTCAGAGCTGTAAAGAGTTTGATAGTAGTTCCTAAAGACCTTATTTATCTCAGTTTGATCAAACGTTGTTTCCCCCTCCTTTAATTTAATGGAATTTATGGCTCTTTCAGTTTGCAACTGCTTAATACGCCAGGCTAGTAACTTACCCGCCCTCTCCCCACCTTCATAATAAGTTTGTTTCAGTCTCATCAAACTTTTTTTTGCATGTTCTGATGAAAGCTTGTTATATTTCATTTTCACTTTATGAAGCTCCAGAAGAAGATTAGGTGAACTTTTTTGATATATTTCAGATTCAATTTTTTTTATTTTGCTTTCAAGCTCTACCATTTCTACTTGACTGTGCTTATATTTATAATTTGTGTAACTAATCATTCGTCCTCTTATAAAGGCTTTGAAAGCTTCCCACCTTATTGAAGCAGATGTCTGATTTGTATTTATTTCAAAATAATAATCTATTTGTTTATCAATGAACTCCAAAAATTCAGGATCCCTCAACCAAGTTATATGTAAGCGCCATCTTGGGGATCTGCACAAAAAATTAGGAAAGTTTAATGTAAATGAAACTGTAGCATGATCTGAGATTAATATGCTATCATACCAACAATTACTAACATTGGATATTAGATTAGTAGATAGAAGAAAATAGTCTATACGAGAAAATGTTTTATAAGTACTAGAGTAGCATGAGTAAGTCAAACTATCTGGGTGTCGGTTCCTCCATATATCTATTAGATTAAAATCTTGCATATATTGTTTTAACTCTATTCTGGTCTGTAAATGAGAAACATCTGATTTGGTTGATCTATCTAATTCTGGATTTAAAGCACAATTAAAGTCCCCTCCTATAACAAAATTTCCTGAAAGTTCAGCTAATATTAAAAATAGATTTCTGTAAAAAATAGGATTATCCACATTAGGCCCATAAACATTTACTAAATTCAGCTTAACCGAGAGGATCTCAACTTGTATAATAATATACCTCCCCAATCTGTCCTCAATAGTGTTGATAATTTGTAAAGGTATAGACTTATGTATAAGTATGAGAACCCCTCTAGAGTTTGAATTGAAGGACGCTGAAAACACTTGTCCTGGCCATCTCTTCTTCACCTTAACCACATCCTCTGAAACTAAGTGAGTTTCCTGAAGGAACACTATTTTAGCTTTTAATTGCCTAATTCTATTCAACACTTGTTTTAACTTTACAATTTTGTTTAGACCTCTTACATTCCAGGATGAAAACTGAATATCAGATAGAGAAATCATTTTTGTATATGCCGTATATTTCTGTTCTTGCAAACAGTACTAAAGTTACTATATAGACTATTAATGGTAGAGAAAACAAAACAAAACAACAGCAAAAAAACAAAACAAAACAAAACAGCAACAACATGATAAAGGCAATACACGGCCATACTGAACAACTGGCCAATAAACAGGTATTTCCCCAAATGAAATACCATTACCCCTCCTCCCCTTCCCACTCAAATACTTCCTAAGGTCTTCTCGAGAGAGCCTGATTATGGAACTATGCCGGTCCACCCGCAATACTTAACGGCGAGGAACAGCTTGCCTGATGAATGGACGTCCCCCGCAACAGTCAGGATTGTCAACCCAGCGTCCCGAAGAGAAATGCCTTCCTTTCAAGTCTTGCTAAACATTAGAATCCTTGAAATCTTGCAAAAACCTCTGAGCGTCCGGAGGGTTATCAAACAAGTGACGCTTTCCCTTGTATGTCACACACAAAGTAGCTGGATGCAAGATGCCATAACGCAGTTCGGGAATGTTGAGATCGCGAAAATCCTTCTTTACCGCATCAAATCGTTTCCGTTTTTTGTGCAGTTCAGCTGAAACGTCAGAAAAGAACATAAGCTTTCTTTTGTCTAACATCACTATGCCTTTTGCGCGCGCGGCCTTCATGGCACGGACTTTGTCAGCGAAGTTTAGGAACTTCATTATTACGGCTCTCGGTGGACAGTCGGAGCGATCTTCTGATAATCTGCCTATTCGGTGAGCTCTCTCAATTACAAGAGTACCAGGAAAGTTTTCCGGGCCTAGGATCTCAGGGAGTGATTTCTCCAAAAATGCACACATATTGTTTCCCTCTATTTTTTCTGGAAGTCCCACTAATCGTAGATTAGACCGACGACTGCGATTTTCCAGGTCATCTACTTTTAATGAGAGCGATTCTATGGCTGCTTGTAATTTTACGTTTTGCGTTTGCAGCTCTGAGACGTTATCTTCTTGCGTGCCTATTCGATCCTCGGCTTCTGTTACCCGAGTTGTAAGAGCTTTAAGATCGCACTGCACTCCATTGATCGCCTGAAGCAATCCATCAAATCGCACAGCAAAGTCCGATTTCAGTGAGTTGATAGCCTCAAGGATCGCTGACTCCTGACTAACACCTGATGCTCCCTCTTCGCTGTTAGCTTCACTGGATTTAGCATCTGCATCCGCCTCACCAGGTGTGGACGATTTAATTTGTTTCTGTGACGTTTTCATTGGCTTTGGTGGCATTCTGGAGCTTTGAAATGTATCCGACTTTACAATGGAATCCGTCTGTTAACGTTTCTTGGGTTAGAGAAAATAATTCAAGTCAGTATTTGTTGCGGAGCTCCGATTCACGTCCACTCAGCACCGCGCCATAACCGGAAGTCCTAACTGGCCTTTTTGCTCTTGATCTAAAATTTGTATTTTTTTTTTTTATTGGATGTTTATTTAAGTTAATAATTTTCACAAAAACATTGAATTATGCTTCTAACTTTTATGTAAAGTCCATCCGAGGAATGCTTGTGCCATTGGAGACATGTTATGGCCATTACTAATACTATACTAAAATCAATTTTTACATGCAACGCTTGATTTTAGTTTATTAAAAATGTATTGAAAATGTTTTACCTAAGAATTACATTTAACGGTGTTATGAAATTTTTATTGTTCCATACTATTAGTATTCTTTAAATTATATCTGTTATTAGTGTATTTAATTATCAGTTTGAAGTAATGATTTAACAGATAATCCAAATAGAAGAAAACGGTATGCACAAATGAACTCACCCTAAGAACTAAGTTATTTTTATTTTATTTGTATTTTTTGCCATCGTTTTTTTTGTTGTTTTTTTTGTTATACCTGTTTTATCGATCATCATTTAAAAAAAAGCTCCATTATAAAATGTAATCAAATATATTAAAAACATTTTTCTTGTGTGAGAAGTTTCACTTTTATATATTTCATAACAGGAAAAATATGTTTCATGCAAAAAAAAAATTTTCAACCAATGATGGGAAATGATATATCATTCAGCCTGCACTTTACCAGTCTTTCACAGCAAAAGAGTGCCTTAAAATGATTGTCATTTAATTTTTTAAATGCACATTGAAATATTAGTAAGCAGTTGTGATTTTAATCTGCCTTATATTTTATTCAGCTACATTTTAAATGACTTGTCAGCCCTGTTTGTTACATATGGTCTTATATTTGTTGTCGTCACTTCACCTGGGAATCTTTTTTTGTGTTTACATAGTGTTATGCAATGTTGTTGCTCAGCTATACTGCTTGAGTTTGACAGTTAAATATTTTAGTACATGAGGTGAAGGTAGTGTTGACTCGATCAATGGACTGGCGTCTTTCTGTCCTGCTTGCTGGACCGTGTTTTAGAATCAAGTGCCTCTAAAACTCTCTAATTTGGAACTTTATTTTTATTGAAGTTTTATTAAACACTAAAGTTTCACTCGGTCATCATGCGGTTTAGGAAAATATTGTCATCGACAAGGCAACCTCACCTTCCCTGTTTCTACAAAAACCACACAGGATGTCCCCCTTTAGTTTACCTGCCAAACAAATAAGGTTGTCATGAGAGACTTTTTCTCCAGGAAGGTTGAGGGTTTGGTTTGTCTATAAATACCCCCTCCCCTTGCCTCCTCTCATTCACTTCCTGGCCTTTAAGAGGGGTCAAGTTGCACAGCTGCTCTCATTTGCTAATGTTAACCTGCTCTGTAGAGCTCTGTTCCTCTGGGCCTTCGCCTGCCAGTGGCCTTGTGTTTGTTCCTCTTTAGAAAATAAGAGATCTGTGCAGTTTTGTTTTGTTTTTGTTTTTTTGGGTCCAGAGGGCATCTTATAATCAATTAAAATTGGGCTTTGGTTTAATAATTCAGCAATCAAATTGACTGATTCGTTAAAAAAAAAACTGCACCAATGAAAGTTTACATTTGTTTGCAAATGCATTTTGTGCAAAATGTTCCCTTTTGTATTACATCAGCAAAGGCATTTATTGTGAATATACTATTTTGACGCCTCTTTCTCATAACACGCAATTTACAAGGTGACAACTCGGCTAAAATATATAAACATTACACCTTTGTGTCACCTGTCCTCATGACCTCCCGTTTTGTCTTGCAGGCTCGGATAGCGTTCCTCCAAGGAGAAAGAAAGGGTCAAGAAAATTTAAAGAATGATCTTGTTAGAAGAATAAAAATGTTAGAATATGCATTAAAGCAAGAAAGGTCAGTACTGGGGTTTTTTTTCTCTTAACATTTCATATTATATATATGTGTGTGTGTTTGTGCATACTTTGTACTTTTAAGTTTTAATAAAGATTCTCTTTTCTATTAACAGAGCAAAATACCATAAATTAAAATATGGGACAGAACTAAATCAAGGTGAAGTGAAAATGCCTAGCTTTGAATCAGGTAGGTGTTACACAACTGTTTGAAAATTAGAGCCCGGCTGATTTATCGGCTGACCGATATTAGGCATTTTCAAAACTATCGGTATTGGCATTTATAATAGCCGATAAATGAATATTTTTAAAATAAAATAAAAACAGAAGAAACACCCTTACTGGTAACTTTGATTTGGTGGTTTTATTATTGTGTTTTTGTTCAAAGGACTTTTTTTTGTTCAAAAAATGATCAAAAATAAAATAGTCGAAAAAAAGTCGATGTTCCATTGTGACAATAATATTTTAGTGAATACTCAACTACAAATAACTATGCTTGTACTAAACCCTGCCTCTGCTGGACTGGAACTATTGAGGATTGACTTATTCAGTACACTACCTCATATTCTGTTAGCAATTCATATTTACAGAATTTTCAGCTTAACAGAATTTGTCTCCAGGCCTATTCAAAGTATTATTTATGAAGCTTACCAAGTCTTTTAAAACTGGTAACTTTGATTTGGTTGTTGTTGTATTTGTGTTTTTGTTTAAAGGACTTTACATTTCATATCTTAAGTTTGTATTTTTATACATTTTATTGATTAGAACTTAATATATTTTGATGTTCCTCTGTTCTGTTGTGACAATAAAAAAAAACAAGTTTCTTTTTAAAATCATATTATGTTAGTTAAAACATAAATAAATAAATAAATAACTACAAATAACTAATGTTAGGGAAATCTGTTAATGTTTTGTTGTGCGTTTCTGAAATAAAATGTAAAAAGAAAGAAAGAAATCTCGGCCGATATATCAGATTTTTTTCAAATATTTTTTCAAATATTTGTATCGTATCGGCCTTCAAAATCCTTGATTGGTTGGGCTCTATTGAAAATCTGTATATACACTACCATTCAAAAGTTTAAGGTTGGCAAAAAAGGTTAGAAGTCTCCCGAAGGCTGTGTTCATTTCATCCAAAATACAGTAAAACAAGTAACAATCTGAAACATAATTGCAATTTTAAAGCAAGTATTTTCTATTTTAAAATATAACTTATGATGGCAAAGATGAATATTCAGCAGCCATGATTTCAGTCTTTGGTGTCACGTGATACTTATATTATCAATGTTGTGCTTTTACTAACCCCAAACTTTTGAATGGTTTTTACTTCGTTAGTTTGTGTAGATTCACATGTGTTGTTCTGCTTTCACTGATGTGTTTTTATTGTTCATCATAAAGATACCAAAGAATCAGAGGTCTCGGCTATTCCTCAGAACAGCCAGTTAACGTGGAAACAGGGCAGGCAACTCCTCAGACAGTAAGTTAGTCTTGAGCTTCTCTGTGTGGAAGTCCATGGGCATCTACATCATCACACTACGGCTATTTATGTGACACGATTGTCTGAGCTCTGTACTTACCGTCTTTATACATCTCTGTCCTTCAAGATATCTTCAGGAAGTAGGTTATACGGACACAATACTGGATGTCCGGTCGCAAAGAGTGCGGTCGTTACTGGGGCTGTCCGGCTCAGAGCAGAACGGTTCTGTGGAAACCAAGAACCTAGAGCAAATTCTCAATGGAGGAGAGTCTCCGGCCAAAAGAAAGGGACAAGACATGAAAAGGTACAGATTTGCTTTAATTTTTCGGCTCGATTCGACTGCTAGATTAATATAAAGAGTTAAATGTATTTTCATGTAAGCTTTTTTGAAATATTGATGCCTTTGGTTTAACAGGAATCCAGAGGTTCTGGAGACATTTAATTTTTTAGAAAACGCTGACGATAGTGATGAAGAGGAGGAAGATGAGGGAGACATAATGGAGGACGTGCCTGACAGAAGCGATAAACGTAGAGTAAAAAAACATAAAATTAAGGTGTGTCATTATTTTAGTAGTAATTGATGTTATTGTTCTTTGTATATGATTGCTGATGTATTGTAGCCTATAATGTTAATTATTCTAGGTCGGAAATGAAGGTTTGGCTTCAGACTTACCAGATGACCCCGACACAGAAGAGGCACTGAAGGAGTTTGACTTTTTGGTGAACGCTGAGGATGGAGAAGGTGCCGGAGAGGCTCGGAGTTCAGGAGACGGCACAGAATGGGGTAAAATAGTGCTTGCCAAACTAAAAGAAAAAAAAAATCATCATGGTTTTTATGGCTCCTCGATTTCAGTCTCCCAGTTCTGACTTCTCTTCTCAGAATTGCAAAAGTTTTTATCCTGTGGCATAAACAAGCTTCTATAGATTATAGATCTGCTAGGGCACGTCGTTGAGCAATGCCTGAATCTATATTATCATGTAGGGTTAAAATGAGGCTGCAATTAAAGGACTGCTTCACCCAAAGTACAACATTTTGTTTTCATTTACTCACCCTCATGGTTCAGCTCTGTGTTTTTCTTTCTTCCACAAATTACAAAGACATGAAGCAGAATGTGTATGCAGATCTTTGCCATAGAGTGAAAATAAATGGAGATTTATACTGAATCCAAAAAGTACATTAAAATGCACAAATAGGACATATAGTGCTGTATTTGTAATAGTCTATGCTATATTAGTTAGTTAGCGTTTTAATTGACTAATACTTTTTCTCTGTGCTGTCAATGCCACTATGGTTTGTTTATATATTGCTAAATTTAAAAATGAGACCTTTCAGCAACGTAGCATCTTACTTATCCCAAACTCTAGAGTCTTTGTTGTGTCATAGTCACTGAAAATCATATACGCCCAGAAATCACTGCATGCATATTTTAGTCTATAAAATGAGCTGCTTGGCCATTCTGCAAGTTTGACACAAACACAAACACAGCAGAAAATTCAAAAAGTATATACATATATTGTTTTTTCATGACCTATTCTTTCAACGTTTGCATGCGTGTCGTTCGTATGTGCTTTGTGGCACATGCTGGCCCTGCGGTAGAATCTTAATTAGGCCAGTTGCTGTATCAGCATTCCTGACAGCTTCCAGCTCCAGAGATTCCAGCTGGGTCAAACACATCCATCCCATACCCTCACTTCCGCTTTCTTCATCTCTCACTCTTTTGTCTTACTCACTTCTGTCTGTTCTGACCCACTTCTGAACTAAGGATTATGTAAATGACGCCATAAATAGGACATGTATTTTTGGTAAAGAGGCATAAGTATGAGTGAAAGTGTTTGTGTGTCTTGCTCTGTGTATTTTCTTATCACTGTATCTAATAGGGTTGCACAGTGTATGGTTCTAGGAAGTAGTACCAAAAAAACTTGTTATATTGTATAAATCTTGTATATTATAGAACATTTTACAAGTGTGTTTATATATAATTTTTAATTGTTATAAATAAATATATATATATATATATATATAT
>JAUCNO010000044.1:8663084-8679214 GCA_032353835.1 Enteromius viviparus
ATGAGCACGTAACCCAAACCCTGCCCCTAAACCTACCATCTGTCAATAAAACACAAGATATAGCAGGCAGATACAACTACCGTCATAATTTATTTGAGAAAATATTAATATTCCAAGTCTTCTGAGGCAAAAATATTGATTTGTAAGAGGAATAGATGCGGTCGCTGTCTTCATCTTCCGTATACTTCCTGTGAGCCCCTGCATGAAAAAAATGCAGCTACAAGAATCCTTACGTCCATGTTGGTTGTAAAATGCCATTGGCTCTTGTATGTCTCGTCAATGATGGCGTCATGCTGTTGTGAAATACTTTTGGCTCTTGTGTGTCTCGTGACCAATTGCATCATGCTATGGGACGGGAGTATGTTTTCCAAATGAAACGTGAGCGCATTAACCGAGCGGGATCATTTTTAGTGATTAAAACCTTGTGTTTTACTCTTTTCTTTGCATAATGACTTTGTATAGCTTCAGAAGACTGGGAATGTGACACGATTTGTTTGTAATGTATTTATACTGATTGTGTATGATTAGTTTGTGCAATAAATACCAGTGAATGCATTTGCCTGTGTGTGTTTTATATTGTTTATATAGGTGGGTAAGTTTAGGGTAGGGTTGGGGTTCGGTGCTCCGATGTAAGTAATGTAAAAGTAAAAAATTATATAATAAATTAATATAATCATGTAAACCATTACATTAAGTCAAACCACTGAAAACAATGGAGTACCCTTCACGTGGAAATGTGCCGAAAAAGGTTTACCTTGAGCTTCAGAAAGCGATACAAAACGTCTTGAGTAGCCGTCAAAATGTGACGAGTTGTAGTAAGACTGTGTTGTTAAAAACAGAAAAAATTCAGATGCTAAACTAATTACTATCAACTAAATACACCCAACATTTCTGTGTTTACTTCAAATGTTAGATGTCTTGTCATTACTGGTGCTTTTCCCCCATTCCATTACAACACATTTCTTGGCCGTGCTTGGGAACAAAATGCTTTCACATTTCATTTCCTTCCAAATAATACCACTTTTCATGAGGTCTCTGGGGCCAAAGTCATGCTTGTCTTTATTTAACAGTGTTAAAGATATTCACTTGTCCAGTGGAAAAACCTGAAGGGTTCTATTTATTCTTCTAAATGACATTTTTAAAAGAGACAATGAGGATAACACGTTTTAAATATATTTAATTTCTGTACATTTGCCAGAGATAAGTGAAGATAAAAGCAGACCAAAATGCAAAAGAACCGCGATTCATTAAAGCAGTTTGCTTACTTTAACCATTGCTGTGTGAAACGGGCAAAGGTCAAAACAGAATGCGTTTCATCCTTCTCGCTTTCACCGCCCTTCTTTTCTCATCTAACATGTGCTGCGAACGACTAATGAATTTTTCAGATCAAATAAAACCTCCAGAAATCTCTGGCAGAGGGGTGTATTATACATTCTCATTCTGCTCATTAGGTTGAGGTTTACAATGTATTGTAGAGCTCATGACCTCACAATGATAGCACTCACCATCAATACAGGCTCTAAAATCCACTTTCGGTCCATTCGTAACTGCATTTACAATATCAAAAAAGTCTTCATTACAGCTCAATAGTAATATAATGGCATCAAATTAGATTCCACTGTCTCCAGTAGCACTATCCATATCTGACTGGCGGCTAAATATGCAGCCACAAATGATTCATAACAGCTCTTTATGAGTCATGGCACTGACAGAGAGAATGTAAGACAGATAACAGGAGACAATAGGATTATTTGATTAGATGGAGAATTGAACGTAGTAGTTCGCACCAAGTTTCAGCGTTTAGTTGAGAAGTAAAATCAACAGCCATGTGTTTCGATTAACATTCCATTATCTATTTCCTTTTTTATTTTTTTTTTGCTTTACAAACTTAAATGACTTGAAGAAGGCTTTGAAGAGGGCATCTGGTCTCCAGTTTTCATAGCCGTGATATATGCCACCACATTAGTCCTTGACAGGAAAGGGTTGTTTTTGATGAACTGCGGTGCTTTGGTGACAGCGTCTACTCTCATGAAGAATATTTACACTAGCACAAGTAGAGGGCTGTAAATAAATGGCTTTGTGGTACACCGCCAGACCACACCACAAAACAGCTCTTCCCTCAAAAGACTGATGGAAAGAACGAGACTGATACAGACAGATACACAGCTCTCTATGGAATACTGTACGTACAGTACATTGCAGTAGCTAATAGAAGTGAAGCTGTTATATGTATCTGTAGACCTTAATCAGGTTATGCAATATTGAATTTAAGGAGGATGAAGGTTGTGAGGGATAGACTTACAGTCTTTACAATGGCACACACTGTGTAAAGGTCCTAGATGTAATTTTCGTTTCAGTTTTTGTCTACTAAAAGTTTTCAAAAGGGCGCTGGTAGTTGGTATGCTATTAAACACAATCCACCGCACCGTACTTTTACTGTACCTTTTGTTCACATCAAAAAAAGTAATCAGGGATCAGTTAATTTATCTGTATTTGAAAAGAATGTGGTTTGGGTTGGGCTTAAACAGAAAATATGTCAAAGCTAACCAAAAAAGACCATTTTTGGAAGTAATTTTATTGCATTTATTAACTTTAAATATAAGCATTTAGGCCTTGTGTGCACACAGCCATGTGTGTGTGTGTGTGTGTATATATATATATATATATATGTATAGAGTTTAAAAAACTTATAAAAGAGCTTCTAATAGAAGTGAACTTAAAACAATCTTCACATAACCAATTATAATAAATGTCATGTTTACTTGTGCACTTCAGCAGAAATATAGAATTTGATGTACAGAAATTGTTTATCAGACACATTCTAAATGAAATATAGATGAATTCATAAAGCTATACCCTTTTTTATTTGTTCTTTGATTAATAGACATCACAGCAGCTGGTTATTATAGGTTATTTGGCTGTTATTTCCTTAAGAGCTGCCGCTGCTGATTGTGACGCAGTTCCAACTCAAATCTTATTTAACTCCTTTTACCTTTTCTGACTCACAACAGGTCAGGCGTGTTAGATGAGTGAGACAGCGCTGGGCTGCTCCAGAACATTTCAAAGACATGTTATTAAATATGGCTCCTATAAAATATATTACATGCTTGCACAGTTCTTTAAAGCAGCTTTAGTCATCTTTTTGGAAGCTTTGTGATTTAACTGAACACGACGTTGCACTAGAGGCAGTAAAACCCATTATGGATGATTTGCAGGTGCACAGCCTAATGTTTTGCACTGTTACTTGTTAATTGTCTGGATGGTTTAAAACATTAAACACAGACGTTTAAAAAAATACAGTATTAGTTTATTATGTTATGTTTGTTTTCTGGTACAAGCATAGTAATACCAGGAGCCTGCAAACCTTGAGCATTAAAATATACTATAAGCTATTTGTGTGAAAATCATTTTTGTTATATTCCTTTTGTGCTTCATGAGAACAATATACAATTTTACAAGTATGAGGGTGAGTAAATATATATTTTCAGGTGAACTATTTCTTTAGGGCCTCTAACATTGGTCTTGTTTTTCAATTCACTTTGAGACACCCTGTCGTCGTCGACAGCCTAGCTCCAGCCACCTAGAAAAGTAACACATCTAATAAGAATGTAGATAGTGTATTGAGTTTCTGACTCGTTCACCGTATTACTAAGAGAGAACAATCACCAGCCCCTGACAGTAATGGCTGGGGAGTCTGCTGCTTCAGGGGAGGACACTTTTCCCTTTCATTACTGTTTGTTCAATGAGATGTTGCCCTTGGCTGTCAGATGTGTGTCCGCTAAGGACTCTAAATGGTCACCCTGAAAACACGCCAGTAACTGAGGCGCCCTCTAATCTGCATGCAGACTGTCCCAATGACTTGGGCGGATTCTGTAACTGTCTGGCTGCTTGGCGAATCTTGTACTGTAGTTTAATTAAACAGAAGTTACTTCTGGCCGGCTGTCAATCCAAAGTAGGAGTTCACTTGTAATTTGGGACTTTCAAACTGTAGTGTGTGTGGAAAGTCTACAGAGCTCATACTTTCCTGTGATGTCTTTTTTTTTTATTGCTGTCATGGATAAATGTAGAATACATTATATGGTGTTTGCACTTCTCTCTACCCAATTATGAGAAAAAAAGGAGAATGTGACAAAGAGGGAATATACTGCAGCATATACAAAAATGCAATATACATAAGAGTTCATAGCATTATCAACATGCCAGTATTCTGGAACGTAAAATGCTTGTTAATATCAAATATTTATAGATGATATCACTGCAGCTGGTTCTACAACTATTTCTATTTATTTTCATGCTTTTGTTTTTGCATCTCCCTATATCTTTTACAATATTTTAAGGCAATGTGACCAAAATGTTCATAACACAAACCATATTCAGCAGTTCATATACATCACATATGCATCACATATGCATGTAATATCTTTTTGTTCTGTCTGTATATAGTCTTCCGTCTATGTCTGCCACAATGCATTGCAGCAGATGTCAAAGCGGCGTGTATTTTGATTGATATTGTGTTTGTGTAAATTTGATTGATTTTTAGAGTAAAACCGCCAACTCCTTGATAAGCATTGTATCTATAGTATACTAAATACACACAATTAGAGAATATTTTCACATATTTTTATATAATTAAAGAAAATATAGCTTTATTGGAAATGACACACACACAAAAGCACTTATGTTCAAAATAACTATTTGTTTTATTGTTTGATATTTCATCTCAATGTTTTTCACTTACACTATTGTCTCCTTGGTTACCAAATACACGTTACATCTGTGGGGCAAAGTTGTTTGATGTTTTGGAAATGATGCCATAACTGTGAAACTGTGAATAAAAAAACAACAACAACGGAAAAAAAATATTTTTTAAACATTAATTATGAATTTTATTGCAGCGATGTGTCAGTAAATATGTTTATAGATTTGAAATAAATGTAATATAAATACATAACTTTTTTACTACAGTTTAACCATACCATTTATTTAATTATCATAATTGTAAACATAAAACCTTTTTATAATCAGATTTCATAGTAGGCTAGAAAAAGATTGAAAGGACATAAGAAGTTAAAAAGCTAATATTTGCTCAGATTAAGCATGATTAAGTGATCCATCATATTTATGCTTATTTCGCAAGGCCCAATATAGCTATGATCCTGTAAGGACTGCACATTTTGTTATGCAAGAGAGGCCCCTGGTGTATCCGTGTCTCCATGGCCAATCTAACACGCTGACTATCTACTCTTTTCTATTTGCATCTCTCTGAGTCATGTATTTAATGTGTTTCTTTCCTTCCCGCTTTTATCTCTCATCTACTTGGAGATAGCATCGGTGAGTGTCAAGCAAAATAACAATGAACAGTGAATTTCTTCATGCATGATTAAACACGCAAAACCCTTGATAAACACACACACACACACACACGTGCACAACACCGATCCAGACATCTCATTAAGAGCACTCCAGTTATCAAAGGTCTGCTCTTGTTTTCCATTTCCAGGCTGTGGTCATTGAACACTGCCGCTTGTGATCTTTCATTTGGAATTTAGTTTATTTGTTCTCGGGGTAATGTTCATTGTTAAACCTTGGATCAAACATTTAAGATGACACCTTGAATTATAACTCATGGCTTTTGAGGGCATATTTCAGGTCGCTTGTGTTAAATGAAGCGTTTCTCTATTATACACACGGGTCTGGGGACTAGCGCTGTTTTACACTGTTTGGTTGTAGGTCATGCTTGACTGCTGTGCCCACATTGTGAGCTCTTCTTCACAAGATCCTCCAGTCCTCGGCATGGGCCCATCTTCCTGCCTCTATCTATATGGCCAGTTATCATGCGGCCCAGAAAATGA
Organism: Enteromius viviparus; assembly: GCA_032353835.1. Classification (NCBI taxonomy): domain Eukaryota; kingdom Metazoa; phylum Chordata; class Actinopteri; order Cypriniformes; family Cyprinidae; genus Enteromius; species Enteromius viviparus. The sequence goes on from JAUCNO010000044.1 coordinate 8,668,937, forward strand.
GCTTGGCCTTCAATTCAGCCCATCACCGCTGCCCTACTGGGGCTTCTCAGCATTCTTTTGAGAAACAGATGGGCAGGTTAATACCTGGGCTGTTTTTCGATGCTTCATACTATCTTATCACAGACTGGCAATACCCAGGGCAAAGGGATTTTACTGTCCAGAATGGTGCCATGGTGGGGGGCTTATCATGGTCTCAGCAGCCACGCTTCCTACCCGGCCCATGTGAAGCTCAGGGAGGTCCGCTTCTGATTTACAAATGCTCCGAGCCATCTTGGCTCCAGTGAATAGACATCATTACCATCATTATTACTTGTTATGTCATTAATAGCGAAAGACAATCGCCGTTGTAGGCTTGTTTACTAGGGTAGCAGCGAAAGGTTCACGATGTGCCAAGTGAGAGAATAATCTATTCAGCACCCTGTCGGGATGCAGAGCTTCCCTTTGTAGTATGTTTTTGGGTGGCCACAAGAGAGAATGGCAAATAATGGTTTCAGATGTGCTCGGTTCCTGCCAACCAGTGTCTGTTTAGCTTTGATTGATGCCAAATGCAATATAAAGCCTCTATAATTTATTTATTTCAAAAGCTATTTGCCTGAACCAAACCAATAAGTGCCAGATTGGCATGGATAAAATTAAAAATGATAAACATGCTGTCATATCTCTGTATCATTTAAAGATAAAACATCTCTCTCTCTATCTGTGTGTGTCTAGAGACAGATAACATGTTTTCTAATGCTAAGAGGTAAAAGTTAGGCAAAAGAAATTTTGATCTCAAACTGAGTTTGACATTTTCTACTGCTAATACATTTACTGTAGGACCAATAAGTGAGAATTGAAGATGTCATTTTGGCCTGAGGATATACAATTATTCCCACTTGTTCCACAATTTTGCCTATACTGGCAATATTCATTACAAAAAAGTGTTCACATAAAAATAAAAGAAAAGCATAATAATCATTTTAAGCACACTTAGGCATAAGAAACCATTGGGCATATTTACCGAATCTGCTTTTATTTTTATTTAAATGCGTAATTTTAATTATTCCCAAGTTAACTCGGAAATGTTGTTGGACCTCATTCCCGCTAAAACTCAAGCCACTCTAAAGGATGAAAATCATTTAATTAAGTCCCCATAGTTGTCATTAACATTCATGCTCACTAGGCCCCGGTCACAGATTATGTACACAACACTGAAAAGCTGACAAGTGCTTTAATTCATAAGTTATTAACTTTTTAAGCACCCAATTACACCAACCGCATAACTTAAACTATTCCAAATCCACCGGGCTTTGTCAATAAATGTGTGTGGTCAATTATAAGCTTCTTAAGCTGACAGTATAGATGAGAGAATGTGTTGGTTCAAATAACATTTTATCCAAGACAGACTGGCACAATCACCGCATTGCTGCAAGTTGGCAGAAATGTGCTTATGCTGAGCAAAAAAGGAGTCATTTTTTGATGCAGATATGATTGCTGAGACACTATGGAATACATCCAGAATTTAAAATATGGAAATTCTCTCTTCAGACATTCTGTCTGGCTGTGTTTGGTGTATATTGCTGATATTGTTTGTCCCACGCAACTCATCATGGGTCAGTGAAAACGCTGGATGGCATTTGTTTTTCATGCTCACGTGGAGATCTGTAACAGCAAAGAGAAAATTGGGAATGTTAAGCTGTGTTTGCTTTGACAGATAGCCTACGACGTCGGGTAAAAAAGAGGTTTAGATGAAGTGCAGGTTATGTATTGATCTCTGCGTCGATTTGAAATGATGTATTCAAACAACAAAGCTCTGAAATACTAATGATCTGAGAGCCTACAGACTCTAAAATGAGTATGAAATACTGGATTTTCTGTTTTAAAAAAGCACATTCACCATTTTCTTATTTGTTTTAAAGAGATTAAAGGGATATTTCACCCAAAAATGTATTCACCTTTACAGTGTTTCAAACCTGTGTACCTTTTGAATAAATCATACCAATTTTGTGCTGCATCAGTAGATGAATTCAATTCAAAACAATGATTGGTTCTTCTCTCATGAGCTCTTTGAGATATTAATATGTATACTTGAGGTGCTAATATGCACCTTCTGGGGTAAAAAATAGCATATACAGTATATATATATATAGGTAAGGTAGGCTTACTGTCAGCTTTTGTACTTTTTTCTTCTTCTTCTGACAGTGTGGCTTCAGAAGACTTAGAATATTATGCATGCAAGTATGAGCCACCTTTATGATACTTTTATGATGCTTTTTGTCCTTTATTTAAAACTTGAAAGCCTAAATAATGACATTGTCATTTTTAGATGATTCCTTTAACACCTGATTCAGTAAGTCACAGTATTTAAACTGTTTTCCACCACACTCCAGTATCAGTTCTTATTTACATTGTTGAATCCACACGCAAAGTAAAAATGAGTCTAAAAACTTTACCTGCCTTTCTCCTTTGATCTGCTAATTCTTACCAAACTTGCCTGATGTGTCTTAATTTCCTCTCTTTCATGTTTGCTGGTTCTGTCACTAACGCACAACCCCCAGCATTTCCGAAATGTATGAAGAGCACAGACACTTTGTTTGTTATTCCCAACCCTTTCTCTGTTTGCCCACAGTTAGTAATGTGCAGTAGTGTGATAAAAGACAGTGAGGCACGTCAGCATTTAAATGCAGCGCATACTCTCACACTCCTCGCAGCTGAGCATTTGTAGAAGGGTTTCCTTTTAACAATGCCTCCTGAAAAGGGTCGATAGTTAAAATGCATCTTTAAAAAATATTCGGTAGAATCTGAAAACCTTGTAAATGTGCTAAGTTGGTGAATTCATTGATCCTTATGAATGGAACCAAGTACATCTCTTTATGGTAAGTTTCATGTATGTCAGAAAATCATTCAGTACTTTGACCTTTTTAAAAAGAGGACCCTCTGGTACCTGTGGCCCATTGAGGCCACTCTGAGGTTTCATCAAAGTTGTAATCACATTTGTGTTATGTAAGTCTGATATGTAATAAAGAAGATGAGGTGGAATTTTGCAAGATAGATGTCTGACAGAAACTAATGCCATGGTTCTGTTAAATGAAACATGAAAAAGATACTTTGATAATGCTACAGTAAATGTTATTAAAAGCATATACAGAAAAGATGTATTAGTCAAGTATGTCTGCACTGAAGTGCTTTCCAGTCCTGAACAGCCAATATGGATGTGTTTTCCCCCACAGTTCTCACATAATGTCAGATTAAAAGTGATTCTGTATTAGGACAGTGGTAAGTTGCAGCGAAAGAGTTTTAAATCCCACGCTAAGCCTGCGCCCAATGCCGACAGGAGTCCAGAGCCCTAGACTTAAATCTGACATGCAAGTGAATGGACATCAGCCGAGCTCCCAGTTTGACACAAATTTATTTGCTTTTAATCCTCTTACGGAGTCCGAAAACTAGCCATTTCAAAGATGGGCCAAAAAGAATTTAAATTGCTTACAAATGAGGCCTAATTCCGATTTCTCAGTCTGCTTGTCCCTCGGTGACCACATCCAATTTCACCATAATTTCATGATCATGGCTGAAGCAAATCACAAACAGAAAGAGCTAATATCTAGAAGACCAGCCACTTTATTATAGATTATTATTTACTGTTACAGATAGAAAAGACAGTGTTGTATCATACAGACAGGGGTTTAAAAAATACATTGTCCAGAATATATATATATATAGTGTGAAGCAATTCAGAATAAAGTTTTGTAATTTTATATTTTATAAAAGTACATGAAACTTGAACATTTCATGAAACATTCAATATTTATGTTAACAACATAAATATATACACACTGTAAAAAAACAGCAGCTGTGGTTGCCAGAATTCCACTGTAAAAAAATACAGTAACAGTGCTTTAGGTTTTACGGTTTTAAGTTACATTTACAGTTAAAGTCTATAATTTCATGAACTGGTATAATGTTATATACCAACCTATTAAAGTACTGAAATCTGTTTTGTACATTTAAAATACACTGATAAGCACCAAATGCATGTGGTGATGAAAACGTCACATGATGAACCAAAGCTCATCACAAGCTTTAAACATTAACAGAATAGAATGTGATCAGTGTCATTCACACAAGCACTAAACACCATCATGTTGAGACTCATTAAACTGAAATATGCAATAGACATTAATTTAACAACACTACATGTGACATACAACCCCTAATAAATATCCGATAAAAAATAAATAAGAAGAAACAGTTATTTAAAATAACAAAACAAATACAAACAAATATTGAAGTGCAATGCGGGGAATTCTGGAAATGTCAGTTTTCTGTTTTTGCCTGTAAAATTTACAAGAATTTACAGGAATTTAACTATAAACTATTATTAATTTACAGGAATTTAACTGATAATTATTTAACAGTTTTTTACCACTAAAACCACTGCAATTTTTTACAGTTTATGTATATATGTATGTATGTATGTATGTATGTATATAGATATAACCCAATAGATTTTCTGTGGGGTTAAGGTCAGGTGAGTTTGCTGCCAAATTAAGAACAGGGATACTATGGTCCTTAAACCAGGTACTGGTAGCTTTGACACTGTGTGCAGGTGCCAGGTCCTGTTAGAAAATGAAATAAAGTTGGTCAGCAGCAGGAAGCATGAAGTGCTCTAAAACATTCTGGTATACAGCTGTATTGACTTTGGACCTCAGAAAACACAGTGAACCCCAACACCAGCAGATGACATGGCACCCCAAACCATTACTGACTGTGGAGACCTTACACTGGACCTCAAGCAACATGAAATCTGTGCCTCTCCTCTCTTCCTCCAGACTCTGGGACCCTGATTTCCAAAGGAAAGCAACATGTACTTTCATCAGAGACCAACTCAGGACCACTCAGCAGCAGTCCAGTCCTTTTTGTCTTTAGCCAAGACGACACGCTTCTGATGCTGTGTGTTGTTCAAGAGTGGCTTGACACAAGGAATGTGACAGCGAAACCCATGTCTTGCATACAGTACGTAGTGCGTAGTGGTTCTTGAAGCACTGACTCCAGCTGCAGTTTATTTATACAGAAATAAACAGAGAGAGAAAAGATGCATCTCAAATGAAACTATAATTACAAGATTAGCAATATCATTACACAGCTGCTAGTTGGTACAGTGTACCAACTGAACTGTCACATATCCAGCTGGAGTCCCTCGTTGTTTACACCAGAGGGCACTCCGGCTAGAACTGTGTCCGGCTCACAAACTGCAGCACCCATCATGCCTCATTCCTTGACTGATCACACTTACACGTGCACCTCATCACCACACCCACATACTGATTACACACACCCACATAAAAGCCACAGCCAAACACCCACTCACCTCAAGGTCTTGTTCTCCATCTTTAACATATCTGAGCATTTCTACTCGTGTTTGTTTTCCAATTTGTGATCCTGGACTGTTTTCTTGTATTTTGATTGTTTGCTGCCTGCCTAGATTCCTGCCTGACTTCTCAACCTTGATTTTGCCTTGTCTCCGTTGTTCTGTTTTGCCAGTATTTGACCCTGCCTGTTTGACCTCGAATATAGCTTGCTCATGGATTCGCACGCCCCTGTCCCTGTTGTTACAGCAACGTTCTTAATGGGGGATAAAGCTTTCAAATCCCAAAGGAGCTTATGTTTTATGTTAAGAAACTTAATGGTTGTATATTTAGAATTTATTTTTTACTTTGATTAACTTTACCTGACAGCATTATAATGATCCCTCCCCCAAATTCAGGAAGCAAAGACATTTGTTTATGAGCAGACTGTTTATCTTATTTATGTGGAGAATGGACAGACAGCAGCCAAATTGAGAGGGGGCGGAAAAGCAAAACACACAGAGATTCACAATTCATTTTCACTGAGAGGCGAATGGAGAGCAGGCGCAATCCAATAAATCTGCCCCAAATATGAGGCGTGGGTTTGAGAGCTGTCTCCATCCCTAAATGCCTTTATCGCCTTTGCTGAAAACAAAATTTGCTTATTGATGTGATCACTTATTCATTATTATTTTGTCCCATATTATAGCTGTTAAATAGAGTAAAACACAATATTATGAGTTGAATCAGTGAGAATCGTCTTCACGAAACATTTAAAAGTTTTGAAAAAACCCTGAAAAACTTTAAAGCCTTACCCTATGTGCACTCATGCCACATTTAGACAAAAAAATCCATCTCATTCAGTAGCTATTTTAAAGCCTGTGAATTTTGAATAAAACCATTCTGCGACCTCTCCATCATGCCACTTTCTCACAGAAAGTACACTCCCGCTGAGACACAGCCATGAAATTAAATTTAGAATTATTAGTGACGAATAACCCCATAAGTTCATGAACACCATTTTCATTTTGTGGGGACTCATTGAAAGAACTCCACATTTGTTTTGTACACACAGGCTTTGCTTGTTTGAGATTATTGTTATCCGGTTTCTCGCCACTGAGGAGCTGTAATTGGTAACTGATAAATGCCCCGTCGAATCCAAAGAGCAAACTTAAAGCCATCAATAAAAAGAAGCACAAGACTGCCTTGACCTTTTTTTTTCTCCTCTGATTTATATACGCTTTCAAACCCAGGGGAGGTTGCATTGTGCTCTGTAAGTCTTAACAGTGGGGTTGGACTATGAATGCCCCTCATGAAGCGCATGACAACGTTATAAATAGCCTTTATAAGAAAAGCTGAAAACTGGGCTGCTCAATCTCACAAGCACATGCCACGGACTTGATTGAAACGCAGATTAATGTCAAGATGAGTGCAGCGAAGACATTTACTGACGAAAGTGCCCTGACTTAAATGTTAGCCGTGATTTCTTAGCACTTATTCAAAGAAAAACAGTGCGGTGCAATCTTTATGATTGCAAGAATAGCATTTAACAAAAACGGTGGAGTAGTCCATTTGACAGGCCTGCGCTCTTGATCTTGGCATCGAAACATCCAATCCAAAGATCACCGATCCCGGAAAAAGGCATCCTGTCAGCTATTATCGCAAACAGCATTATCTCAGTTGGGTGGCACTTGTGGAGAAATCCTCGCAGCCATTTTCACATCTAAATGACCTGCCATTCCCTTGTCATATTGAAGTTAAACTGATTTTCCATTAATCAGCTTAGCCTCACATCCCAAAGGACAGGGAGATAGAGGGAATCTTCTGGAATCCTTGTCATTATTCATAATGACTTTTGGAATCCATAACATTTGTTAGAGGTTGTTTGACTAGCTGGAGATGTTAATAAAAAAGGTGCTGACTCGTGAGTGATGGCTAATTCCTTGTAATATGTTTTCCAGGAAGTGACAAGGTCTGCGTTGCATCCATCAGCATATTCAATATTCATGGGGGGTGAATGGAGACTCTGATGGGCCTAATGTATTATTTTGGTAAAAGCCTGCATGCAGTAACGATTGACAGCTCTGAGGAAAGTTTAAATATGTAATTACACAGATGGATGGGTATTCTAACTTGCACGGGCTAATCTTAAGTCCTAGTAATTAAGGGCTTCTTTTCCATCTCATGCTTTTTTAATGTGACGTTCTGATGTAAACAAGTGTTCTGCGTTTAGTAGAATTTGCTCCATGCACATTTGTTTCTGTTTGGAGAAAACGCTTGAGTTCCAAAGCTTCCAAAACTGCAGCTTTGCAGAAGGTAATGTGGACAACGTCATCCTGAGAGTTGTTTCCAAAGGCATTGTAGTGCCAAGTAAACATAATACAGACAATGACACATTAATATTACGTTGCATTTTAAAAAATAGTTTTTGTTTTATACAGTAAAATCGCAGAGAGGTCCATCAGAAAACATGACCTAGACATAAAGAAACTACTGTACCGTAGTGCTCTCAAATTTCTTCAACTACAGGCCAGAAAAGTTCTTGCCAGCGATTTGTCAGAGCAGAAACATAGAGAAGCCTGAAAAGATGTAGAAAGAGATGACAATATACACACAGTTGGTAATTTTTCTCCAGAAGTATCACTTCATCTTCTGAAGTGGGATGTCAGAATAATTCAAGGCACGCAAAAAAAATTCTTGCTCAGAATCTTTCAGGCAGGGGCATGCAAGTGTTTTATCAATTTCACTCTTGTTATTTTTAGCATCACAGCCTACTAGAAAGCCCTTTGTCACAGCATTTATCTGTTCCAGTGTGACTGATGTCCATGTTTGATGACAGCCTGAAAAATACGTCCATCAAATGCTGTACGTCACAGTTTACGCTCTGTCACTTGTTGATGGTTTGCTTGTCCAGGCAGCCTCCTCCTGTCTCGTCTGTCACCAAGTCATGAGTCGCTAGCATGCCATGATGGCTTTGTAAATCACATTTCTGCATCTTCTCTTCTCTTCATGAGATGTTTGGACTCAGTTTAACGGCAGCCCATTCACTGCAGACTATCCATTGGTGAGCAAGTGATGTCATGCTGAATTTCTACAAATCTGTTCAGATGAAGAAACAAACTATTTAGAAAATCTGATTAATACAGATAACGTAAGGAGTTTATAGTTACTCCTTGGGTTTGGCTTTCTATTCCACTTATATTTATTAACCTATAAATGTGATCCCCCTTCTCATGTAGATCTTTCTTTATTATCAAGTTTGTAATTATTCTCTCAATAATTATTTTATAATTTATGGCCATTATTAAAATAAATCTTCAAGTGATTTTAAGCAATTACTTTCAAACAACACCAATAATTTTCAAGTCAATTGAAAGCTTTGTGTTAAACACACACTACAGGACTTTTATACCCTCTACCTAATTTGATGTTCCTATCCCTGGCAGGAAGACCCACCCTATCCCACATAAAAAAGTAAAAACTGATCAGATTTTATGTCTTAGTTTAAATGGCGTTTAGTTTTCAGATTTGGAGTACAGTGAGATTTGTTGGATAAAAAGATTTCTTCTTTATTTGGAGTCATGATCTTTGTTCTTGTACAGTTGTGCTTGAAGTATTTCGTCTTTGTATCCCCATTATTCTAGAGCAAACAATTGGAGAAATTCAATCTGGCAGTTCAAACACTATACTTCTAAAAGTCTGATTTCTGGGAAGACTGTTTACTTTGGGCCTACACTGGACTGATTGCAAACTGTGAGGGTTGTCATTTTAAAATGAAGTCGGAACATTTCCTTATGACAATTTGTTCTATTGTTTGTTTGATTTCAGTCATTGTCAACAAATCCTTACTATGATTCTTTTGAATGAAAAGATTCATTATTAAGATACGTCCGGTTGTTTAGATTATTAGTATGAGGAAACATTTGGAGGACGTTTAAAATAATTCAGCTGCATTTGTGTCCCTTCAGTATAAAAGCAGTGAGGCAGGTTCTGTGTATGTCACTGATTTAATTTTGTGTAAAACATAAGCTGTTTGATCATAAGCGCCATAATTATTAAATTCCTTTTATATGTTAGACTCATTAATTAGCACATTGTGTCTTCAGTGAATCGACAGTCGCAGCAAGAAGTCCATTTGCATAAACTACATTAATTTCAAAGCGACTCACAAAAAAACTGAACAACAACTCATTTAATGAGAGAAAGTTTGCAAATCCTTTGTTTAATTAATTAATTTGGCCTGAAATGGGAGCTGATACTGATTTATGTTGTTATATTAAATTAAACAACTAAAAGCAATCTCAATTTTGGGGGAAAATGGTATGTGGACCTTTGTGGAAATTAGATGCAATCACCATCTCATAAAGGAAATGCATGCATATTTGCATTAGCTAATAAGTTTATAGATTAATGTGTTATGATAGAGACTTGGAAAGATGGTTGAATCCATTTGTGGGGTATTTAATGTAACGACTCAGTATCACAACAGGAAAGCAAGTTCATCAACGGCAGATACTATGGCGGAGGCAGAGACACATCCAATACACAGATCACCAAAGAGGAATCTGGGGATTGTACGACCGAAACCAACATCTCCAGAGGTAATGCAGCCTCTGGTAGACCCACTGGAGTCTCTGTGCCATACACCAGTTCTGGAGGTTCAGGCCATGGGGCCTCAAAGGTCTCGTCACGCTCGAGTGAATTCAGTGAGTGCAGATGTGGATCACAGACCGAGTCTGGTGGATCCGACCATGATGGTTCGGGATCACAATGAGTCAGGGTCACAGGTCTCAGGTAACTCAACTGGCCGGGAAACCAGGACTGACTGTTCTTGACACTAGGGCTGGGCGGTATATACCGCACAATATATTATGCTTATCTCATCAGTAAAGCCGGTTCTTTGATTAGCGCTAAATCTACGTCACCTGTATTTAGAAGGAACGCTAGCTTATAC